>JAAGNO010004028.1:3546-14888 GCA_033439905.1 Ceryle rudis | reverse complement strand
CTGTATATTATAATAAATTTTTTACTTGACTAGATTTGTTCCAAGTGTGACAAGAAATTGTGTTCCACATACCACAATACAACTATTTCTGTTTAACAAATTAATTTTAATGGGAAGAAAAATATAAATATATATCTGCTAATTTAAAGATATCCTCTGACAGCCATATTCCACTTTAGTCAGATATACTTCTAGGAATGCATGCTTTATGTACTTCAATATTACATCTATGGGATTTTTGCTTCTTTAATCATGTCTGTGTGCTGCCTCTTCTGACAATATCAGAAAAAAGCTTAGCTGTACTGATGTAATAGTAAGGGCATAATCCATTAAACTGTAGCTCTAGAAGCAGGTACAATGACATGTATCTGTAATTTACATAGATCTTGCTTTATATGATTATGTTATTAAAGAAATGAAGCAGTCCCAGGCCGGACTCTATCTCGTCTATGCTTTTTTTCAAAGGCGTCGAAGTACGTACACTAAAAGACAATTCTCAGGACAGAGAAGGGTCACTTGTACACAAGTTAGTGGGCCAGAGAAGGCAGTTTCATTCATCTTGATCTGGAGAAGGGAGGGAGTAATAAATCGCCCAGTCGGTGAATATCATGCTCTTTCAGGTAGTCAAATGCCATACCCTAGCAAGTACCTCAAATTACCAAACTCTGTGAGCAGGGAAAAACATGGCAGAAGAACTTCAACATAGATAAGTGTAAGAGAATGTACTGGGAGGGGTGGGAGGTGGGGGAATGAGGATAATCTAAACTACGCCAACATGACACTTAAATTGGGACTGGCAGTTACAGCTTAAGAAAAGGACAGTGGAATCATCACTGGCTGTTCTCTGAAATCAGTGACTCAAACAGGCAGTGGTGGCCAAAAAAAGCCAACAGATGATCAGACGTCATTCACGAAGGGTATGAAAAACAAGACAAAGTGCTTCATTTTGTGACTTTATAAAATCTTGCTGTATCCTCATCCTGACTGCTGAATGCAGTTCTGGACACTGCAGAAAGGACGGATGCCTCCGAAAAACGTGTAATCAATTTAGGAAAGGCCCATGAAGGGCAACTGAAAATATCAAGTGGATGGAACAGCTGCTTTATAAGGACAGACTAGACAGACTGGGACTCTTCAGGGGGAGCGAGGAAGGCTGAAAGGGAACAACATAATACAGGTTCAGAGAAAACTTCAACAAATGAATGATGTGAAACCCAGAAACAGGGATGGGGCAGAAGTGTACCTGCTAAGATGCCTAAAACAACAGTTCTGGGTGCTGAGGAAGAAGGAAGGGAATGCTGTCATAGGCAACAAAACAGCTGGGGAATTCCAATTAATTTAACTGATTGTAAATTAACAATGATTTCTTTTGCTGCTCCTCGATCCTTGCTCCATCTGCATGCAAACTCTATTTGTACTCAAATGAAAATAGATTTGTAAAATAGTTTAGCTAAAACCTTCTTAGTTATTTGTTATACCTTCCAATTGTGAAAGACAAATTAGTTTCATTCTCACTTTTAAAGATTTATCAAAGCATTTGTGATAGAAGCTCCCCTAGCTATAAATTTCCTGAATATATTATTCCAATAAATTTCTCATCTAAAAGAAAACTTGCAGCTGTTGTGTTTTGAAAAACTTTGGCAGGGCTGTATTTGTATGTTGTGAATGATGTCACTATCTTGTGACAAGCTACAGAATGCTTTTGGCTGGGTCAGCTTTTGTCTAGGCCACAGTTATCTACATTTATTTTAAAACCTTGATTAAAATCTATCTTTAAAATGTGGGTGCAGGCAGACATACATCAATGAAAAGTAGTTCCTTTTGTTTGTTTCATTTGAGTAGTTAACTCATGATACCAAAAAATACCATACAATCCTCAACAGAAACATTTAATTTACATGTGGTATCAGACAGATTTACTTGGAAGCTGAGTATTCACCTTCACCTCTTCAGAAATGTTCTCCAAGCACACACTGTTTCTCAAATAACTGTTGTCTAGCAGGATAACTTTGTTCTAAAGGGGGCTGATCCCATGCAGCAGTCTTAACAGTCAGCAAAGGCAGCAGTTGCCTAAGGTCTCAAATGGGACAGCAAAAATTACCATAAAAGCACAGGCTGTATGAGAAACTCAGGGGAAAAAGACCATGCAGCTGTCAGGCATCCCTCCAAAAGGGCTGGGCATAAAGAAGAAGTGGAAGCACACAGAAGGGGAGGCTGAAGATTGACCAGACTGCCACCTCCACAGAACTGAATCTTACCATCCCCAGGCCTGGGACTAAATAAGTTAATTCAATTTGTTTAATGAGCTGGAAAGCTTCTAACAAGCCCTGCTTTTAAATGTCTGGTCAGGAATACAGGAATCTTTCCAAAGCACTGAATCTACTACTTGCAGAGAAGAGGAAATGTTCCCTTGGGGTAACGAGTAAGGGTGGTGAGGGACAGAAAAGGATACAGTCCTGTCAGGAACCTTAGCAAAGCAAAGTGTTTTTCATTGGCGCATACAGTCTTCTCAGAAATGTTAATTACCTTTCCCGTTTCCAAGACACTCTCTGCCCTATTTGGGAGCAATCCAGGTCAGAGGCTGGAAACTGAGTTTCCACTTACAAGAGTGTTTATGATTTTTTTTCACAAAGTTTTGATTTATTTTCTTGGAGAAGCAGATGAAGATTCTGCCTTCAGACTATTGTTTCCATGAAAGACAACCATAAAGGAAAAAATAAATTGATCTGATGTTATAATTACGTACAAAACATCTCATAGAATTTTTCTCAGGCAAATTTTGCTTCCTACATTAACAATTTAAATCTTTTCTACTTAGAAAGACATCTATGATGGCTTTTCAAATCACCGAGGACACTGAGGGTGTATGTTAATCATAGACTAATAGAAGCCTAGTTTCAACTATATTCCAATTATTCTCTGAACCCTGACAAACAATTTTTGAAAGCACATAGAATTGTAATTAAAATGTTCTCAAATGCATTTCCCTCCCTTTTTTTTTTTTTTTTAACCCCTTTTCTTCAGTCCGTGACATTTAGACAGTGTGTTTGACTCTCAGGCATTTCAGCAAATTACAACTCCCCAAACAGAATATGAGATTTCTGCCTAACAGATTCTGTTCCTCTGTGCACATTATCTCTTGTCTTCTAAAACAGCAGATACACTTGAAAAGCACATTTAAAATATTTGTGACCTTCAAAGTTACAGTTTTCTTTGTACTGTGGACTCTTTCAACTTGGCATAATAATAGGGAAAAAGTGACTCCATATGTCATTCAAAATGAATTATCCATACATATCCAATTATCCATACAAATGGAAAGCAATAATACAGAACATATCTAGTATTCCAAGCAATACTAAACATATTAGAAACTTTTCTCTGAGATAGTTAAAGCTATTGCTATGGGTACTGAGTGATGCAAATTCTAACTGAAATAAATCTGAGATACCTTTTTTCTCCCCGCCCCCCCAGCTCCCCACCCACAGAAAGTATTCCACAATGCAAGTCCTTGCTGTAAACCAGCAGGTACATTTCTTGCAGCCATATTCCGTATCCCAAATAGTTAACCACTAGCTCATAAGAGCATGACCATGAATTGCATCAGACTTGAATACAGTGAATACAGGGAAGGTCTACCCTCAGCCACTTTAAACAGTATAGAATTTTAATCTGTCCGCTTCCCATCCCACACTGCTGTGGCTTGCTTTGAAAACAGAGAATAGAAATTGAAAACAAAAAGGCATGTTATTTTGAGGGAAGATGTTTGAAAATGTTGGGTTTATGTCTATAAAAGATAAGAGCTGAAATCTTAATGACCCTCGTTACTGCATCAATCATCATCTCTCCTGAAATAATAAAAAGGTAAAAATAAATAAATAAATAAACTAAACAAAGAGATGAAATATCCATCAGAGTATAAATTCTGCTATGTCTTTCTTGTACCAGCCCTACAAATTCTAATGTGTGACAGCTCCTATCTTGGCAGAAGCAAAATATGAAACAATTTTAGAATACATCAAGAAGCACAGGTTACTGTTTGAAATGAAAGGACTAGTTATAAAGGCAAGACCCACACCATCCTCTGTGGACTATCAAAGAAATAGAAACCAAAGCAAAGACTGTACACAGATATTGTAATTACACTGATTTCAGACGAGCTTTCCTGTGACTAAAGCTTAACAGATTAGAGATGTGACCATAGAGTAGCAGTTAAGATGAAGCAGAGAGTCCGTTAAGTCATCGTTCATAGGTACAGCTACTGTAACCCAGACATTTATTTTGTAGCTGCACACTGATGGCATATTTACCATTCATTCCTTCCTACCTACTGACTATATTAGAACCCTAGACAGATTAGCTGCTTAATTTACACATGTAAATCATATACCTAGAAGGGAGAGGTGTGAATATCTCCACCTCTGCTTTGCTACTTATATAAACTAACATTTACTTCAGACAAAGTACATTGTCTTTGCTTCAAATCCACTCCAACAACAATAATTACTTAATATGGAAAAATGATAATTCTCTCTTTCATAGCAAAGTTGGCCCATCTTACAAAATTCACCTATGAATCTAACCTGATCTTTTAACTCTGTCCCTTGATGTACAGATATCTGCATACTTTGGTTTCCTGTTTTAACTGAAGACACAAAGAACATTTGCTATTTACCAAAGAAATTAATCGGTGTTTAATTACTGCAGGGTGAGTTCAATAGGTTCTCTCAGATCGCTATATTGCAACATTAGTTTATGGCAAGATTAGTTTTCCAGGATTTCAAGCTACTTCACAAAGTTCATTAAAGTTATAATTGTACTGGTTTTTGTTAACGTCTGCCTAGCTCACTGCAGAAGTGCAAGATGTTATACAAAATAACCTTCAGTACACCTCTCGCATTACTGCTTTAAGAGAATAGGCAGGCCATAGACCACAGATTTGAATTGTTTTCCTGTCGTTCAAAAAACCAAGGCTAATACAGAAAAAGAAAATAAGCTAAACAGAGAATATCACAATCTTCCACCTACAATGATTCTATGTGTTTGTTATGCTGTTATCATAGCATATGAGAACACTTCCCAAACTAAATGATTTATTACTGCATGATGTCTTAAAAGTACTGTGTAAGATTTTTCTCCCAGAAACATGAGTTCTGAAGGGTCAAAGCTACTGCAAGTATCCCACGCACAAATCTAGCTAGCTATTCCATAAATTGCCACTGTCCCGTGTATTTATTTTCTTTCCATTTCTTTCCATGTTTCTTAGAGAAGTCTGTTTGCATTTTTATCATACCATGATAACTCCAACTTACTTGTTGGCACTTTATCTTTCCCAGTAGATGCCATAATCTACCTTAAAGAAGAACATATGAGAATGAAATAGCACAGGAAGAATAGCACAGATTCTCGGTAGAAATACCCTACTTCAGGCAGGCTTAAAGCAGAAATTAAGATAGATTTCTACCACCTGAATTATCCTTAATCAAGGGGTCAGTTGCAGGAGAAATTCAGCATCACAATCAGAGAGTCTCAGCATGGCTAGTTAATTAGAACTCTTGGGGCTACTACAGAACTGTAACAATCAAAGTACAACCCTGTTCAGCACCTCCAATTGTTCCTCAAAATGTCACATGAAGATGACTCATTTGCTCCAGCAAGGCAGCTGGGAGGTATGACAGGATTTAACTTTACTATTCAGTCATTATTGCTCACCCACAGATGATCCTTCCAGCAAGCTATCCTTAAAAATCAAATCTTTTATAGAAAATAAACCCTTAGCAAACTGATATGAAATAATAAAAATCTAAAATATTTTGTGAAATATGAAAATACCATGAAGAAAAATGCAGCGCTTCAAAGTTTTTTTCATTTTACATCCTCTTTATTCCCTTGTCTTTCCACTTTACTAGATGCTGAGTGCTGCTATGAGACTTTACGACATTTGCTATTTTCCAGAGTTAGCCGCATCACTAGCTTCTAATGCATCCCACTTCTTCTTCCTTTTGGGTATATTAATGTGACAGATACCTTAGGAAACCCATAATAGTGGTGTAATACCAGGACTTTGTCCATTTTTTTTTTCATTCTAATACAGAGCAAACAGAGCAAAAAAGCAGCTAAAGTATGCAGTTCTCAAACATGACTTTTTCACTTAAATTGCTTCACAGTGTTGTTTCTGATCCCTTACTACATATAGTAATTAACTTTCTGGATGTTACAGCACAAATTTATTTAGCTTGCATTCCCTTATGGTTTATTTGCCATTTACTTCACACACACAAAACCGAAAAACAAATACAAAAAAAACCCCAAACAAACAAACAACAACAACAAAAAAAACCCCTAAACAAAACAAAACGCCAAAACCAAACCAAACAAAATAAAACAAAAAAAAAACCCTCACAAAACCAAACAAAACACCCCAGAAAACCAACCCCAAATCAGACACCAAAACCCACAATCCCTCTTCTTAATTCTTTTGAAAAAACATAATCTTGCAAAGAACCTTCATCACACATGATGTTCTGTGTACATGGTTTTAAACCCAGTTCAGGATTACATTTCCACAGCAAAGAGCAGAATCTGATTCCTATCAGTATATCAACAAATGACAGGCAGTACGATGGTGAAACTATATTTGTAGGAGTATCAAATTGAAAAAAATAAGATAGTCAGGCATTTCTGTAGTCCTGAAAATGTTGAGAGCAATAAAGATTTTTCTTTAAAACAGTAATTTTGGTTTTATCTCACAATTTACAACTTAATGGTAAAACCACTAAAATGCAGATGATGGAACTGGGTTTTTTTAAGGTTAGCTAAGGGACAATGAAGATCTAAGAAAAATGAACCAACCAATACAAAAATGAATTCTCCACTCACCTTTCACCTTTTTTCCCTTAACCTTTAATCCATTTCCAAATATCCAAAAAAAAAAAAAAAAAAAAAATCACACATCTGTTACATATCAGAACAACTATTGTCACATCTGTTAACATTTATTTCCCACCCCCCCCGCAACTCCTCATCCTATCCACTTGCATTATGGTTTCTTTGAAATGAGAACTGGTTTGTTATGATGAGTTTTCCTTTTGCAGGTGTTTCCATGATGCCCAGCACCTTGTTCCAATTTTCTTACAGCAGGCAGCCTTTTGGTCACGAGGAAAGTCCTGTTCATGATGGTTACATGTCTAAAATGCACTAGATTGCTACAGACAGCTTATCTTTCAGATGTATGAAAAGACAGGTCATATGTGGGAGCAATGCCAAGAACAGCAATCTCAGCTTTTTGACTAAACTAATAGAAATCAAACCCACAATGATAATCAGTGATCTTCAAATAATGAAAATCTACCCCCTTAATTTCTCCCTGTGGGTACTTTCCTTTACGTTCTAAATATTTCTAAACACATACTAGTCATTTCTCATTTGAAAAACAAACAAAAAACGAACACAAAAAACATTTGGGAGACTAGTAAGAGTTTGGATTTGAGCCCCAAAACATATTGATTCAAGTAAGCATTATGGAACTACTAGCTGTTTTAATATGTTCAAAATACTGACACATATGTGGAAATTTTGGGGGGGGTCTGTGACTGCCTTCAGTGGGGGCAAAATATCCCAAAGCAAGTATTATGACTGATAATGAAATTTTTTTGGGGAGGAAGAAGTTATTCTGTACTCCCAAGACCAACAAAACCAATTATTAGCCAAGTCTAAACTGTACCTGCATAATGCAAGTCCAAATATCACGCAAGAATAATTAGGTTACACTAAACAAATTACTGTAAAACAATTCCTTGTGCTTATGATGCCCACTACTTACAGCCTGAGCAAATAACATAAATTACAGCTTGCAAAATGTACAGAGACAAGTGACACTGGGATGAGCAATTTTATTTAATAATTGATTCTATTCTGAAATCATAGGGCAGATCCTAAAAGCATTTGTAGTTTTCCTTTTCATGTTCCTTTCATATTTGGGCCCTGTTCACATACTGCTGGCCATGTGCTTACGCTGTCACACATGCCAGAGATCTGTCACTATGCTACATCATTCTTCCTATCCTTACAGTTTGTTATTCTATGTAGCTGCAGTGGATATTGCTTAGCTCTAGTAATTTGTGCCTTTATTAAGCAAAGACTTAGAAACTAAATTCCTAACTATTACTTTTGCTTTTCTGTCTAGTTCTTTTTTCTTTTTTTTTTTTTTTTTTGAGTCAGAAATGTGATGTACTGTGGGAAAGGCTCAAAATTCCCAGTAATTCTAAAAGCAAATAAAAACTAATAAAAACTTGTTTCTCACGGGACGTGCAACCTGAACATGTGAATCTAAAATATTCAGAGGCAAACAAACACCTATCGCTTGGGAGTTAGGTTATACAGGGTTTTTTAAGCACAGTTGTGCTGTATATTTGATATCTTGTTATGGTCAGGTCCAGAAGTGGCTTAGACAATCCCTTCAGAATGTCTATTAAAATACAAAGTATCTACATTATACATGATGATAAACAAGATGGTTGCATACTACTGCTTAAGGCTCTTCAGAGGAGTGCCCTATGGCAGGTCTTGGAAGATGTTTAATCTCTGTTGGTGCAGCAGATTACTTTTAACATGCACACTGGCTAGAAGTGGGCTAATGTATTAATCTACATTCACATTACATATTGAATTTCATAAATAAGTCTGGAATGACACTCAAGTGGGATATTATTCTAGTTACCAACCTGAACTTCAGAATTACCTTATGTAGTCTGGGCTTCCAGTCTCAGGAGCAGCATCTTAACTGTTATTTCTCCAATAGTAGTACTCCAGTAAAAACCAAACCAAACATTTAGCGCAGAGATGTAAACCAAAATTTACTCTTGTGGTGTCCACAAATGCTTTCTGTTTCAGAGATGACTTTTCCTGCAAGAGGCATTTTACTTTTCCATCTAACTCATCTAGAATACCTTAATTTTTATTTGCCCATGTTCTCAATAATATTTTCTTTACTGGCTGGTGGAGACTGTAAACATGCTACAATTTTTTTTTTAAAGCAGACATAACTTTTTTAGAATGTGTAAAACAAACAAACAAAAAAGATAAGTTTGTTTTTTTTTTTTTCTCTGAGAATGATGGGACTCTTTCCACTGCCTTTGGTAGAAATAGGATTTGTCTCTAAAAGAAAGACACATCGTTACATATGGGGTAAACTCATACTGAAATACTTAAAATTCTGCTTGAAACTATGGAAAATTTTGTGTTTCTGTAGAAGATATTGGTCTAAAATTTCTGCAGATGTCTTCCAAGTCACAACAAAGCAGACAAGCAGGGTCCAAGCAGCAAGACAAGATCTGGGAGTCACAAAGAAGTGAAGCTAAGCAGGATGATACATCAACCCATCAACCTTTCTTAAGAGCGAAAAGCAAAGCTTATAGCTGGCTCAAATCACTAAACTGTCATAGCTGGCACTTGGCAGGAATGAATTTTACTTCTTATTAGGCAACGGCTTCTGTTACAGAGGTTTTACTGACTACTATCTATAGGAAGCTATTGCAGATTCCATTAGCAGAAGCTGACACAGAGCCAGCCTCCTGTATTACTGTTTGCCAGAACTCAGGGGACATTTGACACCTACTGATAAACAGCAATTTGCTCTTTGGAAGCTCTGGTACATTTAAACTTGTGCATGCGTTTGATATGGTTTATCTATTTTGGAAGTATGAGAGACATTTATGGCTTTTCAAAACAGTATTTTCAAAATACTAATAATACTATGTGCATTTCAGTCCAGATTACTATATTTGTGTCAAGAATAAAAGCTGGTGATCAACAATATTTCCTGTATGTACTTCATTCAAATTCATAAAGCTCCCTTGTTTGTACATGATTGAGAAAGCAATTAAGTATTGGACCTCATAACAACAGCAGAAAGAATGGGATTCTTTCCTCAAAGAGGACTTCCTGTCACCAGGAAATTAAATGTTTCTTCTGGCAGACAGTAAAGTACACACAGAAATAAAAACTAATCTGTAGGCTTACACTTACATGCTTTCTCAAAGTTAATTAAGAGAGAAGGTTACCCAAGGTTCAATGAATGAGGCAACACCAACTCAGGAAATTATCTCAACTTACAAGATATGAAAAATACAAAATTCTATTTGTTGAACAACTTAATACATATAATAGATTATTATACTGTCTTTTGCCAAGTTATCTGATTTTTTGGAAGTGTGACTCTTTGAAGTCCTATATGAACTCATGCATGCTCTACATTAGGGGAACACATTCTCAAAAATGAAAAAATAAATTAAAAAAGACTGGATAATTAACACAGAACCAGGATCGGTTCTATCAGCGTAATAGTTGGACTTGTCTAGATACCAAGAACACGTGGGGAAAACACAGCCCCAGTTTGTGTAAGGGCAATTCAAGAACTGATCTACACACGTGCAAAGATTTCACAGGTTTTCATGTGAGTGAGGATAAAAAAATTGGATACATTTGTTTAAGACAATTGGTGATGGGAAACAAAAGGATCTCATATAATTTCTGGGGTGACAGAAGTTTCTCCACCATCTGTAATTAGTGACTTTGTCACTAATTCCTTTTTGGATGTGTTTTACCTTTTTCCCATGTCATTTTAGCCCCAAGATGAAACGTAGAAGGACTGACAGTACAAACCTAGTAGCAGATGCTGCTTAATTTAAGAGAAGGGCAAGAAGATAAAGAATTTATTTTTTTTTATAACAGCCATTCTAACTGTTTGCACTATTATGCTTTGATCTTCAAAATAAATCCAAACCATTATGTTTATCAGCTCCGTGCGATCCCATTTCGCTGAAACTACATCAATATTCAGAGAAGTGAAGAGAAACTTCTCGGTGATCATTTGGGGTATGTGTTTTAGAAACTGGTGCTACACAAAGAATTTACATTCTGGGAATGAATCTAATTAGGAAATCAGGACTCATTAAACCTTAGAGACTCAAAATAGCTGGGGGGTAGTACCGAGCTCTTCTGAGACCAGTGTGACAAAAGGCCATAGAGGGGCACTCTGCTAGATTCTGTCATACAAATGTAGCCAGAAAAAAAGATTCTTCAGTATAACATTTACAGTCCTGGTTTAGTTAAGGTGTTTTCCAGATGACAAGAAACACAGCTATACTAATTTTCAAAGACGTTTCTGTCACAGTCTGAAACATTGGGTTAAGAAAAGCCTTTTAAATATATATATTAATTCCACTTAATTCCAATAAGCAATGACTAGAAAAAAGGAGCATATACATTCTGGGAAATCTACAATAAAATTTTCTTTGAATATCGTACTTTCATGGTTTAGGGTCAGGGCGGCCCCTTAGACC
>JAAGNO010004026.1:53047-66479 GCA_033439905.1 Ceryle rudis | reverse complement strand
AGGCAGAAAAAACAGTAGTAAAAACAAAAGGGGGGGTGGAGAAGGGAATAAAAAAAAAAAAAATAAAAAAAAAAAAAATTCAACTCATTTTAATGTTCCTGGAGTGAAGATCAAAGATTCCACCATAAATTCAAAGTAGATATCCTCCTACAGGTGCTACCACCCTATCTGAAACTGGTCACTTTCAAACAGCAACTAAAGATGCTGATCTGATTAGTCACCTGTAAATACCAACCAGGTATTACGAATTTTCATTTCCAAAAAGTTACTCTACTGTAATATTGATAACTTGAATACCCAAGACAATATCCCGTTAGAGGTCATCTGTGATACCAGGTTTCCTGTGACTATACTTCTGGATGTATTTTCCACTTCCTCATATTACATCACCCCAAGTTAGTAACGAAACCAAAGTATCTGCTCACCTCTGCAGGCCTGTAAAGTTTCTGTCACTATCCATTTAGACCAACAGGTCCCAGTTTTATCACAGCATGGCAAGAGTAATAATGTGGAATGTATTACCATATGGATTCATAGCTGTATCAGTTAAAATACACAACTTTTATTTCAATTCAGCAAATTCCTGCCTCAATCCAGGTGTAGAAATAATTTTCCACAAAACTTTTTTCTTTTTTTCCTAAAGATTTGGCATAATCAGTTGTCTTGGTAAATACTGACTCCATAAAGACCCAGTGAAACCCTACTGAGGCAGGCAGAGATAGCTCTAACCAGGAAATAAAAGCACGAGCACTTTCTGTCCCTAAGAATAGTCTTGGAAACTGCTAAACTGATGAAGAAATTTTGGGGTCAGATATGCATATGGATGTTACTTTCGTTAACTGTTTGACAAATTAGATCCAGAACATGTATTGTGTAATTACTCTGTTCAGACACAGGTAGTGATTATAACAGATAACAGTTAATAAACTCTGTAAAGAACACATATATGGTCTAAAAAACACATTTTAGAAATTTAAGTTCAACTCCTATAGTTTCTACTCCCAGGAGCTATGAGTTAATGGTCCAGAGATTTTAAATTACAGTTGAAATAAACTTTGTAGACATTTTGACCTGAGATCATACTTCAGAGCATGCACAATTGTCGCCCAAGATTCTCAACCAGTGTCTGATTATTGTATGCAGATATATGTAGATTATGTTACAATGTCAAGACAAAACAATGTCATTGCAAGTCTATGGAGATGAAATTATGAATAATAAACTGAAATAAAATGAAACCAATCCCAGAGTGTGCCTATTGAAGTGATGTTACAATGTCAAAATTATATTGGTAGATTTCCCTGCTGAACAAATTGTTATGTCCAGCTTTAAATAACAAATTGTAAGACAACTAGAAATTCTCTTTTAGTGGCATTTTATGAAAGAAAGGTAGTGCTGAACAAGCTTATGACATCAGTCAGCTTTTCATACTGTAAATTTTAAATCATATCTTCTGCTTGCTAAGTAATAAAAATTAAAATTCAGAAAAACTAGAAGTGAACTGAACACAAAATCTACTTTACTACTTCAGCAGTAGTTAGAAAAAAAAACAAACCAAAACAAATGTATAGCCAGCTACTCATTTTGCATAAAATGTGGTTCCATTGCAATGAACAGACGACTGCAGTATTTCTGAAGTGTGTGACTGGGAGCTTGTGAGTGACTCTCAGACCCAGACTCTGATGATCAGCTACTGGAGCCTGGAGTGAAAGAAGATGGAGTGTAACCTCTTAGGAAATGAGCCAAAATTTTTATTGTTCTTTTTACACAGCCTGTTTTATGGCATCTAAACTCTGTTAGCAGATGCATTTGATCAACACTTTTCTAAGAAACAGGGTGCAGTCAGTGATGGGAAGGAGGAAGCAATATATCAAAGTCTAAGCAAGGTTCCCATGTTATCCTGGTTTAAGAAATCAAATGCAATATCCTCAGTGTGCTTAGATTCCAGTTAAAGCCTCAAAATTCTGTGTAATGCAGAGAGGATTCTAAACTGAACACAAAACTCTTTTCTTGGACCATTTTCATTTGGACATAATGGAGAAAAAGGAGACACTACTATCTGAATGTGAGACTCAAGATAAATTTGCATTGAATTACATATTGTGATACAAGCCAATTCATAGGCTTACTAAATTCCAGTTATTTCTTGTTAACTCTCCACATATCTGCTGTACACAAGAGAAATAAGAGATTACACCACACTTCAAGAAAAAGTGAGTGAACTACTTTGTATTTACATAGAATTTACAACTTGCACATGGTTACCATGGAGTGACTGCTGTGGTGTAAATGCACATTGCTGGAACAGCATAAGACCACATCACAAATTCAGACTCAGAGTATGTCAGTTATTCCTTGTCTAATTTTCTTTACAGAAGTCTAAGGTGTACAGGAAGAGACAGTACTTTAAAGCATGAAACAGGACTTGGATAAAGTAGAAAACCCGCAGAATGGCCACCCACTTATTTGGTCTTTGCAAGTGGTATGCACAAATTTCTTCAGGCATCTACAGAGTTCAGCTTCTGCCCATTCCCACAACAACCCCAGGTGCTATCTTCTGTGCAGACTGAGTGATCACCTAGGAAGGACCTTGATCCAGTAGAGCTGCAAAGAACTTTGCCAGTATAGCCACCATAATATGATTTTATTCTGACTTCCTTTGCAATCCACACACAAAGTGGAAAGATTTCACACATTCTAGGTGATTTTCAAGCACTTTACTCTAGATCCAGTGAGGAGGGCTCAACACTGTGAAATAAAATACTAAAGAAAGGTTGGTGACATACTGCCTCTGCACTGTCATTGCCTGGTCAGGCAGAAACAGAGAGATAGCATAGCCAGGCTGAAGCAGATGACACTCTCATTACTGGATTCTCAATGGTTTCAGTTCAGACTAAATGGTTTCAATTAAGGACTAAATTCGTCCTTAATCTGCCATGAAAAACATGGAAGCTGAAAATAAGAATGTAACATTTTAAAATGTCCAAATAGCATAGTTAAAGGTGTACAATACTTTCTTTGCCTGGTGAGTTTCCATCTTTTAAGTGTTTTGGGTACAATAAAGCCAATACTGTATTTTTACATTTCTGGTTATGCATACTTAAATATTGAAATATAACACCTAAATTATGGAGATAATATCAAGGTCTGACTATGATTTATTCTTGTTTCTAAGGAAAAAGTATATGTACACTTCTTTACTGGTAAGTGAATTAATAAAGGGAAAGTTATTGCTTTAATAGTGTAAGAATATTAAAAGAAGTCATTTAGTAACCATAAGGAATATTTAATTTTAATTTAAATCAGTAAGATGTGATGTGTTAATAGATTTCACAGAGTCTCTCATGATTTTATACCATTAAGCTTTTCCAAGAATTTTAGATATTCTTTTGAATTCTTTGTGGCTTAAGCAACTGTCAGATTTTTCAGCATATGTCTTGCATACATTCACATGAATCCTTTTCTGTATATTAATGTTACGACCTCCTAGCTGCATATAGATCTTTTATATATCTTGACTTTTTTTTGTGGGAGTTTTGCAGGCTGATTTAATGTCCTTAATAAGAGACAGTAATTAGGAATGGAAATTCTGTGTTCTCATCATACAGCTGCATCCTTTTAAATATTTTCCTACCTAAAAAATTCCATCAAATCTACAATGACTTCTACTTCTTGTAGAACCATGATGACCCTGCAGTTAAAGGTACTGCAGCCAAGAAAATTTTCTTAGAGATGATAGCATAGATTTGGAATTAGTTAAACATTTTTCTACTTCATTTCCTTCTCCTCCTGCATCCTTTCCTTTTTGTTTTTGTTTTGTTTTTGTTTTTGACAAACCATCAGTAAAAGAGTGCAGCTGCTGAATTTATTCTTATGTTGAAAGGAAATGAGGCAAGGAAGATATATTTCCAACCACATAAGAATACTATCTCTTAAAATTGCATACATGAATTTCAGATTATGTTTGCAGCTCTCTCCTGATGCTTTTTCTTAGAATAGACAAAATACATACATAAAAAGAACATGTTTAGCCTGTAGGTTTGTTCAGATGATGAAAATAAGCGATTACGGTTTATATTCTGGTATATTAAAGGACTTCAAACTTATTTTCCATTAATACAAGTTTATATTATACGATTGTGGGGCAAAACTCTCTGTAGTCAGATTCAATGCAGAAACATCACAGATTAATTTGTTACAGAATCACAGAATATTAGGGGTTTGAAGGGATCTCTGAAGACTGTTGAGTCCAACCCCCCTCTTAGAGCAGGGCAAAACTAGAGCAGATGATGTTGTGGAACAATGACTGGAGGAGAGTTAAAAATTAAAATCATATTAAAGGTGCAGCATTGTTCATACATTAAGGAAAGGTATAACACTGGAGAAACTTTCAGGGCGGAGTGCAACTGGTATGCAAGTAATCCATTTCACAGCAGTTTCCTAAGCAACACTGCCTGCAAGCAGCACGGGGGGTGGAGTGGAGAGAAGATTCCATGGCCAGGCCCTGTGAGATCACAGCAGAGATGGTAACTTAATGGTACTACAGGACTGATAAGCTGCTTGTTTGCGACCTTGTGCCAACAGTCTGACAGTTTTTGACAAAGTACTGTCCTTTGTGCAAATTTTGCTCATTATAATGTCATTACAATACCCAAACACACCTCCATCCCAAAGGCTACCCCCCTCCAAAGTGTGACCAGTCCTCACTGAGCTTGCGCTTTGAATTTCCTTCAGCTGTATCTATAAAAGTGAAGCAAGAGAAATTTACACTAATCATAATAAAGGTATTTATGGCTAGAGACACTCAAGCTCCACCTTGAAGGTAAAAGTAATAAAAATTTTTTAAGTACAGAAGCATGTCAGGGAAGACATTATCATGGACACGTCAGGGTGGATACTATCGCTGATCATCTTTGACTCCTTGGATCAGTCGATGGGTTGAACCTCGCTTCCCCCCACAGGGACGCCTTCCGGTAAGGTCCAGATTTTTTGAGTATTTCCCTGGGAAACTTAGAAATGTTACTGAGCTGCTCTTTAATGTAACACATTTTGTGTATCTGCCTTTAAAAATCAACATGACATCTAAAAATAGCTAGATTAATTCTAAAGATCTTGATATTCTTATCAGGTTGGTCTCCTCAAGGATCCTCAAAATTCAAGCTGTTGAATCAGGCTGTTGAATCAGTATCACAAATATTGAAAAATTTATGGATAATCATACATTTTTGAAGACAGTACCTCTCTTTCTGATGTGTGAATTTTTTAACTATTCAGTGATTTCACAGTTTTGTTTAAAATTATTTCAGAATGACTATAAATTCAGGATAATGTCAAGGCCTATTTACAGTTAGTTGGGAGGTTACATTTTCCATATACGTGCATATAGTTCTTACTGATGTGGTTTGAAACTATCTGAATGGTTCTCAAAAAACTTGGTTATAAATTCTTCAGCAAAGTAAATCTAGAAAACTCCAGAATTATTTTCTTACTTACTAGCATTTTTAAGCTTTACTTGTGTAGAAAGCGGTAAATATTAAAGGTGTCTTCAAGCAACTTTAACAGGGATATATTTAATGAACATATAAGTGTGCTAATGTAGACCTGTTATTTATTCAGATGAATGTTTTAAATTGTCTGTATATTTCCATCTGGGTAAAATTTTACCTGTACTTGCACCTGGTTAGAGAAAAGTATCTGAAGCGATTTTTATGAAAATATTTTCATTAAAAATTATGTACATCAAAGCAGGAACATGATGATAGTATGGTCCTTGAAATATATCTTTTTGCAAATGTAGCTCATTTGTCAATTTGCATTATTTGTTCTCATTTTTGTTTGATCTACAAAGAACATGAGTTTCAGCTTTGAAATCCAGTTCACTAGCTGAATGCGTAGATATTTCTGCTTCTAGTTCCAAAATACTTCTTAGTTCACAGCAGTAAACAACATGATGCTCATCATTCAAACATCCCTCAAGACTCATTTTTAAAGCATATGATCTATCTGATGAAGTTTGGAGCAGCACAGTTCAACTAGAATATCAATTTCTGAAAGGGAAATAGGGGGAAAAAAAATGAAAAAAGTCTTAGTAATCCAGCACTTCTTTGTACTGGTCTTCCTAGTAAGAATTATTTGTACATGTCTACTGACAGTTCAGAATTACACAATTATTCATGGCATACTTGTACTGTCCCTCCTTCCCCCCCAAGTGTTTTATTGCTTTCTGTCACCTTCTGGTTTGTTTTTACTCTCTTGTTCTCCATTCTTCCCAGCCACCTACTACCACAGTAACTGCTGTGTCTTTCCTGTTATTTTTATTTAACATATACACAACACTTAGGTAACCTGTCAGTTAACAAAGATAAATATCCTGCGGGATTAATGTTATTTATAATCATATTGGCTGAAATTCTGACACAGTTAAAATCTACAGGAGTTTTGTAATTGATTTCAACTGTGCCAAGAATTCTTTCCCAGTATATTGAAGTAACATTGGCAGCACAGAGAGGGAGCTAAATTTGAAAACACAAGGTTCTCAGATTCAAAGCTCCCTTGCAGGTGATTGACTTTAGCATAAACTATCTGCAGAAAGAATGCCAGTGACATAGAGATTGTTTCTTAACTTTCCCTCTGTCACCCTGTGTCAACTGATGTCATCTAATTGACAGCATTATTTAAGAAGTCATACTTTTTTGTGTGTGTGCGTGTAAGAAGTGTAGAACTACTAACCTGGTTTTACAGTTAATACAGCATGAACAAAAAACATTCCCAGTGTTTGAGACATCCTACTTGATGGAGAAATTATCATGTTCTTCCACATAACACCAGTTGTTTATAGCTTGCATTCAATGACAATTGAAAGGATCTGACAAATATAGTATTTTCTTGCTTTATATTAGAATCACTTTTTGTTCAAACAAAAGAATTTTCTTACAGTAAGAAAGGACAGTGTCTTATTAACTGCTGTAAGCATGCCAAGCATTTTTCACATTGAAGCTCTGAGGCAACAGCTGAAACCATAAAAACCCAAGAGAATCACCTCATACAGGTTGTCAGTGGTATAGCATACATCATTTTATATAAGGAAGTCAGTTCCTTTAATTTGGATGTATATTCACTATAAATTCTCTGGCATAATTTTGCAGTTTTTCAGACAGGTGTGGATGTTACTGTGAGCAACTCAAGTTCCAGTTTGCTACATATAGTGCATAATAAAACATAAGCAACTCCCTTTCTTAATGTCCCATATCATGCTTCATGTTGCTATGTCTTCTGAGACTGTCTCTTTCTGGGGAATTCGGAATAATGTGAAACTGAAAATCACAGCTGACAGATTGATCAGAACATTTAAAAAGAAAAGAAAAAAAAAAAAAAAGAAGAGAAAAAGGAAAAAAAATCAACAAACAAACCAACAAACAAACAAACAAAAAAAGCCAACCAAACAAAAAACCCACAGAACTCTAAACCACAGAATAAAATGCTCAACCAAATAAGCAAGAATGCTGAGGCATCACTGTAGACTGGCTTTTACACAGAGACAGAACACTAGAGCTGGCAGGCTCGGATTGCTTTTTAACAGTATCCCATCTTCTTTGTGCTGAGCACAACTGTAGGGTGGACATACTCTAAGGTCAAGATGACGGCAACTTCGGTTTGACTTTTCCATTCCACAGCAGGAAAAAAAAAATTTACACAGTCAGCATATTCCTCTGAACAACTCATGTTTGTTAATTAAAAGTTGTTTTCTCATCTCTTTTCTTTCAGTCTAATATCCTTCTGTCAGGTCAAAACTGCTGATCTGACCATTTCCTTCAAAGTGACTGGCCTTGCTGAAGTCAAAGGAAAAATTCCTGTTAGCTCCAACAACAGAAGGGCATTGCCCTGAGTCCTCAAGAGTGCACATCCCACCTATACAGTGAAGCAAACAAAAAGCCTGCATATAATTCTGTACATCTACATGAGACTTCTCTTTTGAATTAACTAGAGTTATTTCATGCTATAGTTAACCCATATTATATTGGCCTTGTTATAATTAATCTCACTTTTAAAAAATGTTTTTAAACCTATGGGGATTTTAAAGGTACAGAATAATTTACCTGTAATTAAAGAGATGTGAAGCAATCCTTGTCTTGGAGCATTTTTCATATTTTTCTCCCAGTGGCACACTAGTACTTGGTAGCTTCATGAGCCTGTCTGAGCTCTTCTGCCTCTTCTCTCACTTCAGCTTTGCAGCACTTCTCCTTTTTTCATATATCTGTGATTACTCATCAGTTTAGCTTCATTTTTAAATAGAATTTATTGTTATTGTCTCCCAAATTTTAAATCCTTTGAACAGTTCATCTAGCAAAAATCTATAAATGGTTACAAATACATAAAAGTGACCACAACTAAGGCTCAAGCTCTTGATATATGCAGAGGAGGAATCATGCCTCAGATGTTTGGCTTCTCAGAATAAGAATGGTATTTTTCAAGAGATTTCATGTCAGTGTGAGTAGCTGGGCTATGTGAACATTGATACTGAGTTTCTAAAGCTTTTTTAAAAGAAAAGTAAATGTTGCAGAAATAGCTAGGGCATTATAATACCTTAATACTTCTGAGGACCATGGGAAAAAAACCCTGCCTTTCTCACAAAATTGCCCTTACAAGGAGCTAAATGTTTGAAATGGTCTGTTTTAATACTTCCAGTGGATTTTCAGCTCTGCACAGATTTAAGTCTGTTTAACACTGAGTATTTTTAGTGCTCACAACACTCAGCTTGATATTGTTATTGTTGTTCATCAGGACATCAATAAAAATAGCTTTGCTTTTAGGATGATACTAAACCAGATGATCAAAAAGTCCAGACTCACTATCATACATAAAACTTTGGATGTGTTGCGTAAAACTCCCCAACTGAATGCCAATTTTTTGTACATTGTACATATGCACATTAAGTCAGATGTTCCAGTTAAGATTTCAGTTTTGCATTAACCTGACAAACAGACACACCAAAAAACCAAAACTAAATAAGCAAAGACATCAAAAACCACACACTGTTTAGAAATGACACCT
This sequence comes from Ceryle rudis, assembly GCA_033439905.1. Lineage (NCBI taxonomy): Eukaryota > Metazoa > Chordata > Aves > Coraciiformes > Cerylidae > Ceryle > Ceryle rudis. The sequence goes on along the minus strand of JAAGNO010004026.1, from coordinate 57,428 downwards.
AGCATCAAAGCAAGAATCTGATGCTCGTCTGATCATGTGCCCATGAACCATTACACTATTTCAACTCATTCAGCCAATTTCATTATTTCCTTCCCAATTACCTGACAGATTTACTGCTTTTATCATCTGAATTTTTGCAAAGGACAGATAACATTGATCGTAACTGTGAAAAAAATTCCCAGTAATTTCCTGGGAAATTCCCTGAAGGGGAAAGGGAAAAACTAGCCTGCTAGAGTTGAGCCTAAGGGTGGCAGGCTGTTGTTAGGAATTAAGTCGTTAGCCCGGCTCATGTGCCTTTATACTAATGCACGGAGTATGGGAAACAAGCAGGAGGAGCTGGAGGCCATTGTGCACCACAACTGCTATGGTGTAGTTGCCATTACAGAAACACAATGGGATGACTCTCATGAGTGGAGTGCTGCAATGGATGACTATAAGCTCTATAAACGGAATAGGCAAGATAGAAAGGGTGGTGGGGTGGCTCTCTATATTAGAGAGTGTTTTGATTGCATGAAGGTCAACAAGTTTGATGGACTGGTTGAATGATTATGGGTAATGTTGAGGAAGGCTAATAAGGCAGATATTACAAGAAGGACCCTATTACAAGAAGGACATGGATGTGCTGGAATGTGTCCAGAGAAGGGCCATGAGGGTGATCAGCGGGCTGGAGCACCTCTCCTATGAAGACAAACTGAGAGAGTTGGGGTTGTTCAGCGTGGAAAAGAGAAGGCTCTGAGGAGACCTTATTGTGGCCTTCCAGTATCTTAAGGGGGCCTACAAAGAAAGCTGGAGAGGGACTTTTTAGGCTGTCAGGCAGTGATAGGACTAGAGGGAATGGATTAAAACTGGAGATAGGTCTATTCAGGTTAGACATTAGGAAGAAGTTCTTCACCATGAGGGTGGTGAGACACTGGAGCAGGTTGCCCAGAGAGATGGTGGAAGCCCCATCCTTGGATGTTTTTAAGACCAGGTTGAATGGGGCTCTGAGCAACCTGCTCTAGTGGAAGGTGTCCCTGACCATGGCAGGGGTGTTGGAATTAGATGATCTTTAAGGTCCCTTTGAACCCTGACAATTCTATGATTCTATATCCCGTTGGGGGTTTGTTGTAGATCACCCAACCACTATGAAGAGGTTGATGAATTGTTCTACAGACAACTGGCAGAAGCTGCAACATTGTAAGCCCTTGTTCTTGTGAGGGACCTCAACTTACCAGATATCTGCTGGAAATATCACACAGCAGACAGGAAACAATCTAGGAGATTCCTGGAATGTGTGGAAGATAACTTCCTGACTCAGCTAGTAAGTGAGCCCACCAGGGGAGGTGCCTTGCTGGACTTGTTGTTTACAAACAGAGAGAGTCTGCTGGATGATGTGGTTGTTGGAGGCTGTCTTAGGAACCATGAAATTATATAATTCTGAATTCTTGGCCAAGTAAGGAGGGGGGTCAGCAAAACTATTAACCATAGACTTCCGAAGAGAGGACTTCAACCTGTTTAGAACACTGGTTGAGAAAGTCCCTTGGGATATAGTCCTAGAGGGCAAAGGCGTCCAGGAAGGCTGGAACTCTTAAAATCTGAACCTTTTCTTCCAAACTCTTGCTGATTTGATACCATTTGGAAGTGTAACGTGAATGGTTCCTTCAGCTAAGATGCTTCACTCAGTATCAAGAAAAGAACTGGATAGTACCTTGACTAGAATAGATCTCATCTGAAACATCTTTCTAGTATGACAGTGAATCACTGATAATTACTTTGAAAATACAGGTTTTCAGGAAGGTTTATGTCTCCAATATGGCTGTTTCAAGAGATTCTGTTTCCCTAGTTTGCTTATAAAGTGCCACAAGTCTTACTGAAGTCAGTCAAAATGGTAGTTGCTCTTTCATCTCTGTAAGACCTTTAGGCCTGTAGCCATCTATCCTGTAGTCATGGATATAAAGATAAGAATAAGAACAGTGTGACATGATTTGTTCTTGACAAGTCCATGTTAGCTGGCATATATTTAGCTGCTTTCTGTGTGCAGAAAAATTCATTGTTTGTCTGCGTTTTTCAGTTTTGTATTTCAGCATTTACTTCTACCATTTCCTAGATTTAAAGATCAAGAACCACTCTTAAAAGTAGAGAATGGAAGGAAATATTCTGGTTTTTTTTTTAATATTATGCTCTGTTTATGGTGTAATAGATCTTATTATGAAGTTGACAGAGGACTTTGAAAGTTGCTTTGGCAACATCTTCCTTTATCAGAGTGAATATCACGCTGTTTCTGGTGTGTTCCCTGTATCATCTCGCCATGCTTTGAAAACTGTCCTTATTTGAAGACAAAACAGAATGTAGAGATACACAAAGACACACAGGAGTTTAGCCAGCGTGTGCCCTGAATTCTGCTGTTTTCTGACAGAAATATCACAGCTAATAACACAGGAGTTACAGCAATGCTGTTGGATTTATCACCCTGTGCTTTCCAGCCACTGCAGAAGACATGCAAGGCAAGAGTGAAGGCAACAAAAAGTAGACATGGTAAATGTTGTTGCGGATCATTTCGTTAATAAGCCAAATATGTCACAGTTTTCAATCACTGACACAGCTAGATTTTCCCATTGGTGAGCTTAGGGTTTACGTGATATGAAAAAATTAAGAGCATAGATTTATTTTCTGAGGAAAGAAGAGATGATCTTCTGATGCCCTTAATCCTACACTGTCACTAGTATTTCTACAAAGATATAATCACCTGCAAATGTCCACATGTTCTGACTTACATGAAGTAAAGGACTACATCAGTGTACAGTAACTACAACAGTGGACAAAGGAAGAGCTATGGATGGCACATACTTAGACTTCTGTAAGGCCTTTGACACAGTCTCTTACAATAACCTTCTCTCTCAGAGAGATGGATTTGATGGGCGGTCTATTTGGTGAATGGGGAACTGTGTGGATGGTTGCATTCAGAGAGTAGTGGTCAATGGCTCAATGCCTGCATGGAGACCAGTGATGAATGGTGTCCCTCAAAGGTCTGTACTGAGACCACTGTGGTTTAGTATCTTTATCAGTGACAGACAGTGGGATCAAGTGCACCCTCGGCAAGTTTGCAGACACCACCAAGTTGAATGGTGCAGTTGATACACCTGAGGGGTGGCATATCATCCAGAGGGACTTGGATAAACTTGAAAAGTGTGTCTCTGTAAACCTCATGAGATACAAGAAGGCCAAGCACAAGGTCATGCACCTGATTCAGCATAATCAATATATAAAGGAGGCTTATAAGAAAGATGAGGACAGGTTTCATAGTAGGGCTTGTAGGGGCAGGGCTTGCACAAGGGGTAACAGTTTCAAACTAAAAGAAGATAGATTTAGTTGGACATAAAGACAAAATTTTTTGCAGTGAGGGTAGAAAAAAACTGGTACAGATTGCCCAGAGAGGTAAATATTCCATCCCTAGAGACATTCAAGGCCAGGTTAGAAAGGGCTCTGAGCAACCTGATCTAGTTGAAGATGTTCCTGTTTATTACAGGAGGGTTAGACTAGATAACTTTTAAAGGGTCCTTTCAACACAATCTATTCTATGATTCTCTGCTTCCATATAAAGATTATTCTCATGTAAAATACCTGTCAAACTATTCAAATAAGACAACATGTAGAAAAATGGTGTACAACATACAGATGGACAAATGACCAAACAGTACTTTCAGTGTGCTGAAAGATACCAAAATTTCAATTTTAAAATGACTAGTAGTTTATAATATGAAGATAGCTAGTCTGAAGAGTTAGATGGTACTTTAGGGTACACACCAAAAGCAAGTGTGGTTTTTTTTGCCAGACAAACAGTGTCCTGCAGCTCTAAGTATCATGGACTTCCCTAATGGACCCCACGCCCCACTAGTACAAAATGGCTTAATCTCCACTACATATTTGGCTTTCTCTCCTCTATATTCTTTGTAGTTTCACTGTGATTAAAGACAATCTTTCAATGTATGTGGGCTTTCCCTTGTTCAGGACGTGAGTTACAGTCAAATTATCTTAAGTAGGATGATGTTATGTGAACTGTAGCAGGACACAGAGCATACAGCTTCCTAGGATGAAGGGAACCAGAACTGGTGGGAGCTTGTCCATCCTGCCTTTAGATATGGCAAATAAGTATAAATGTATGTGGTGAGTTGACATTGTCTAGCCACCATAATACCAGCAAGCCACATTATCAGTCTCCCCTTCTCAAGAGGATGGGAGAGAGTCCTTCGCAAATAGAGTCCAAAAGAGTCCACAGTCCTTCACAAAATTCTCCAACAAGGGACCTTCCTGTGGTCTGCAGCTCTTCATGAACTGCTCCAGCATAAGTCTCTTCCATGGGGTGTAGTTATTCAGGACCAGACTGCTCCAGCTTCAGTCCTGC
>JAAGNO010004026.1:0-11972 GCA_033439905.1 Ceryle rudis | reverse complement strand
GAAAAAACAAACAATTTAACCAAAAAAAAAAAATGAAAAAAAAAAAAAAAAAAAAAAAAAAAAAGCATACAAAGTATATAATTGTAAAGTTAAAATAAAAAATAGCATGTAGTGAAAATACAACATCCTTGCTCATCTAAAAAAAGGAGCAAGTTTTAAAGACATTCAAATAAAAGACAATAAAAATGATGCATTAACTCATGCAGTAGACACCTAGAAGAATCAGGTGTTGCGTACCGACAGTGTAAAGACTACCAAACTTGTAGACTATATTGTATAACTGAACACATTACAGATAAAAACAAAACAAAACAAAACACAAAGCAAACCCAAATAACAAAGTGAAGTCCTTTGTTCAGTATGAAAGTCTAAGTTAAGGTTAAGGATTAACATGCCCCAAAAAATCTTTGGGATAATGATGCCCTGACATTTGTTTTTACAAATAAAAAGTTTTGTTGGTTTTTTTTCAGTTAGCAAGTTCATTACTACATAATATATACTGAAGAAGCTCTGGATTTATTTACCACTGTTCCCATAACCATTCTACAGGCAAATGCCTTCACTCATCAATAAGGCCAAAGAAATTCTCTGAGGAAGATACACTTTTTCTGGGAATCAGTAGATTGTAATACATATGAATGTGCAAGATCCTCATTATTAAACTGAATGAATATGAGAAAAATGTTCTATTGTACACTAAAAGGAAGACTAGTAAATGGATAGAAAAATAACCAAAAATCAAACAACTAAACAACTTCTAAGCTTAATTAAGAATTTCAACTAATGCTGTTTACAATAAATACTTAAGTTGAACTGTGTTATTCTTATTTCTCCTTCTTGTCATTTGACATACAAGAGTAAGGTGATATATAAATGGTACTTCTCATAGCAGATGACAAAGATATTTTGCCAGTTAGAGGCTACATATGTCATTACAAAAGCTAAGAGCGATCTCCACTTAGAACATCTTTTCAACTGCCATGATTTACTGGAACAAATGCAACGTAAAATAAGTCAATTTTCTGAATTAGGTTAATAAGGTATTGTTGTCTCCTTATTAACAATAGGCTATTCATTTTTATTTTTCCAGAATGCACTAGGTTCTTAAACACTACTGAGCTGATACACTAAATCCTTTGACCACATTGATTCCTTGCTATTTCCTTACTGGGTAATGTGGAAAACTAGGCAAAACTGCAGGAGATATGACTAAAGGAAACCTTCTGTAAGAAAGGGAAAGGAGGCAGCACAATTGCAACAAAAAGGTTGTGTAGAAATGCAAAGCTAAATAATTTATCTGTTTTAAGGAACCTGAATAGCTCCACCAGATAAGATAATTTGAGCCCAGAGAACAGTGCGGTCACAGAAAAGTTCCTACAAGGCTGTCAGCCATTTCTGTGTGAATAATTGAAGGTAGCAACTGCATGGATCAAGTTTTAGCCTTTATGTTGCCTGAATTGACATAATGAAATATCCCTCTGAAAAGACTTGAAGGAGTTAGAAAGCATACTGCTCCCCATGCCTGCCTGTGATTTTTCTATCTCAAGGGTTTTGCACAGGTGATTTACAGTACATTATGTATACATTGTGTCAGGACTGTGAAACTCCAAATGATATTATGCTTCATAAGCTGCACTGCAACAAGCAATCAAAGATGTTAAGTCATCCATTTTAGAGCAGATTTATAGAGAAATATTCAAGTTTGGGAATTAAGCTCCTTACACCACAGTTTGAGGACAGCACTTACAAGCAAATAGAGAAAAAGCACATGAACCATGTAGATCAGGCAAACATAGTTACAGACATTTTAAAGGCTGTCGTGATTATCTGCAAGTGATATACAGAATAAAGAGATATGGAGAAAACTATACTGCAACAATGGCAGTGGACAGAGGCTTTCTCATGAAGACCCAGGGAAGGTAGCTTGATCTTTTATAATCACCCTGATAAAGTGACGTGGACGAATTCCCAGGTCTTGCTAACCTGGTCAGCAGAAACAGAGGTTGATGTTGTAGAAATCTCACCCATTTTATTTCCTAAACATCCCCTCTGTGTGGGAACTCTATTCTGGAAAAAAAAATCCTTAATTAAAATCTTTCTCAGCAAGTTATTTCAGTCTTTCCTTTAGGATTATTTTTTTTACTTCATGATGAACTTGAATGTGAAAAGAGTCCAAAATACAGGGTTAGGAATTTCAATCAGATAACTTGGCACATTACATTTAAATGATAACTTCTAAAATAGCATGACAAGAGAAAAGAACTGGAGTATCACATTTTATTATGGAGATAATTGAAGGTTTAAGCAGACACTTTTTTTTAAAAAAAATAACCAAACAAACAAACAATCAAAACCACCAACAACAAAAAAACCACTGGGTATGAATAATGTAGGTTTGCTGTAATTATGAATCTCATCTCATGTGTCATTTTCAGTTGACACAATTTTTTTCCATAATTCAGATGTTTCAGTTTCTTGAAAGTGACATTAATTTTAATTGGGTTTTTTTGTTCAAGAAATACAAATTTGTGATGATAGTCTGCATGTACTTCACCATGATGATATCTGAGAAACCATGATTTAGATTTTCAGAAATGACATAGAGTCCCAGATGCCAAAACTATCAATGGAAGGTATGTGTCCAGACACTCGTGAGAAACTGAGCCTTAGAGTCCAAGACCTAACATCATCATCAAGTACTGTGAAATCAGATTGTAAATAGAATATATTGCACATTCTTTTTATGCAACTACATATCTTTTCTTCTTTTTTTTTCAGTGGAATATCAGCAATTAATAATTTTGTCTGTGAGTATGTATAATATGTATATGCATAACTGTATGCTCAAAGCTGCTGACAGAAGAAATGTGTCAACCCAAACATGCAGCTGTCCAGATGTCTGGCTGCAGGGAATGCCTGAGCCTGGCCCTCAAAACAGGCAGAAAACACAATGCCTTTGTGCAGTACATCCAGATGAGTGACCTGGAGGAGGAAGTGGAAAAAGTAGGGAGTATGAAGGAGTGTTACAGGGAGATAAATAGGTGGAGTCAGACCTTACCTTCCTTGAAAGAGGCTCAACAGTCAAACAGAGCTCAGGACACAGAGGGCTCCCTGTCCCCTCTTCATCCTGCTGAGCATGATGACTTAGAGGATAAGGAGCAGTGGCAACAAGTTCCTTCCAAGTGTGGCAGGCATGTCCCCCCTAGAAGTTACCACACGTCCCCAGGTGCCCTTGAAAAATAGACACATCACTCTGCAGGGAGAATCAAATAATAACAAGGATGAAGGTTCACCTCACTTAGAGGTGTCTCTGAGGCCAAGTCGAACAGTGTCTTACATCAGAACAACTTTGGTTGTGTCCTCATCATAGGGGACTCTCTTTTGATGGAGTGGAAGACACTATCTGCAGATCAGTACCACTTCTTAGGGAAGTCTGTTGTCTCCCTGGGGCCAGGATTAAGGACAAAGAGAGAAAACTTCCTACCCTAGTTCATCCCTCAGAATACTACCCATTAATATTTTTTCAAATAGGCAATGATGAACTTAAATCAAAAAGTCCACAGGCAATTAAGAGAGACTTCAGGGATTTGGGACAGCTGGCTAAGGTATTTGGAACACAAATAGCGTTCTCTTCTATCTCACTAATTCAAGAGAATGATGAAGGTTTAGACAGGAAGAGCCACCAGATGAATTCCTGACTTTGTATCTGGTGTTACTGACAGGACTTTGAGTTCTTTGACCATGGATTGGTCTATAAGACACCAGGACTGCTGGCAACAGATGGGGTAAACTTGTCACAAAGGGGGAAAGGATCCTGTGACAAGAATTATCAAGGCTTATTGAAAGAGCTTTAAACTGGATTCGAAGTAGGATGGGGATGAAGATGGGCTTACTAGAGAAGAACCTGTGAGTAGCATGCTGGTGCTTCTGGGACAGCCTACAAATTAATGAAAGTGATGATAAGGTTGAGTCCCTATGTGTAAGAATCGGAGAACAGGCCAACAAGGCTGATATCACGGTGGGAGTCTGTTACAGAACACCCAACCAGAATGAAGCAGCTGGGAGAAGTTTCACAATCGCTACCTTTGTTCTGATGGGTGACTTCAAATTCTCAGGTGTCTTCTGGAAATACACTACAGCAGAGGAAGAACAGTCCCAGAAGTTCCTGGAGAGTATAGAAGATAAATTCTTGATGTAGCTGGTGAGGGAGCCAACAAGGGAAAGTACAATCCTGGACCTGCTGCCTGTGAACAGAGCAGGACTTGTTGGGGAAGCAATGGTTAGAGGCCACCTAGAGCATAGCGATTATGAAATGATAGAGTTTTCACTTCTTGAGTAACTAAAGAGAGGGGTCAGCAAAACTGCCATGAACCACTCTAGGACGACTTCTATTTAACATTTTTATCAATTACCTTGATGAGGAGATAGAATGCAGCCTCAGTAAGTTTGCAGATGACACCAAGTTGGGTGGGAGTGTTGATCTGCTTGAGGGTCAGAATGTTCTGCAGGGGAACCTGGACAGGCTGGGTTGATGGGTTGAGGCCAGTCATATGGGCTTCAACAAGGCCAAGTGCTGGGTCCTATACTTGGCCCACAACAACCTCCTGCAACATTACAGGCTTGGAGAGGAGTGGATGTAAAGATGTCTGGCAGAAAGGGACCCAGGGATGTTGATCAACAAGTGTCTGAATATGAGCCAGTGTGTACCCAGGTGGCCAAGAAGGCAAATGGCATCCTGGCCTGCATTAGGAATAGTGTGGCCAGCAGGACCAGGGAGGTGATTGTCCCACTGTACTTGGCACGGGTGAGACTATACATGAGGTGCTGTGTTCAGGTTTGGGCACCTCAGTACAAGAAAGACCTCGAGGTGCTGGATCAGGTCAAGAGAAGAGCAACTATGCTGGTGAAAAGCCTGGAAAACAAGTCTTATGAAGACTGTCTGAGGGAACTAGGGCTACTTAGTCTGGAGAAGAGGTGGCTGAGGGGAGACCTTCTTGCTCTCTACAACCACCTGAAAGGATGTTGTAGAAAGGTAGGCTCTGGTCTCTTCTCACAAGTAACTAGTGATAGAACAAGAGGGAATGGCCTCAAGCTGCACCAGGGGAGTTTTAAACTGGACATTATGAAAAATTTCTATACTGAGTGGTGAGGGACTGGAACAGGCTGCCCAAGGAGGTGGTAGAGTCACTATCCCTGGATGTGTTTAAAAGATGTATAGACACAGTGCCTGGGAATATGGCTTAGTGGTGGACTTGGTAGAGTGGGGTTAATGTTAGGACTTGATGATCTTAAAGGTCTTTTCCAACCTAGACAATTCTATGATTCTATGATTTATGCATGCATGCATCTATGCATACATACATATATTTCCCCCCTTATTATTTGTTATTCATTATTTGTATAGTATACATATACACATGTATTTATCTATGTATATAGCCTTACACGCATAGGTACATGGTTTTGGAATTCTCTGCAGTCCATGAAAGATGAACTCTAACTACAAATCTGAAGGTATTTTATCTTCAGAATAGCTGGTTGAATGAAGGTTGTTACCTGCCTGGTGGTGCCACTACCACGAGGAGTGCTTTGAGCTCACAGCTTCACAGTCATCATGTTCATGTTATCTTTAAGACCTCTGCCAATGCCCTGCAACTGTATTTGTAAATGTATTACTCTTAGTATTGTCATGACATAAAGGTTAAATTCTGGATGCAGAAGTTATGAGCAAAAAGATGGAATTTCTTTCAGAGGGCAGGTTTACCTGGAGGTATAGAAAGTTGTAAGAAAGTAACTTGATCTGGTCATTTTCCATTACAGCTGTCTGGTACACAAAAATATGAAAACAACATAAGTCACTGAAAAGCTGTTTCTTGCAAGCAGAACTCATGTTGGCAGCATGCTACTGTGCTTCAAATTCCACAAAGCTGAATCTGTTGCTTTAGGCAAGTTGTTGATCTGAGCTCCTTGTTTCATAAAGCAAATCTTGCTGTTTTAATAATTGCCCCTCTAATTTGCATCATCGTAGACCCAAAATCAGATATCATAAGCATAAGAGGTTTACGCTGTGGCCTTTGTAGAACTGTGAAAGGGCTTTAAAATAAGGGGAATTATGGTAGCGTAGTTTAAAGAATGTCAGTGTGAATGTCAGTCAGATGTATAATTATATATTCATGTATGTGATTTAGTTTTCCTTTCTTCCCCTGCTTATATTTCCTATTCAGTCCATGAGTTCTGCTTTGCTTTTTTTTTTTTTTTCCCTCTCATAATAGAAATGCGATGCACTCAGAAAGCTAGGGACATAGATTTTCCTAAAGGATGTTGTATGAAGATGTTATAGGAGAACACAGGGAAAGAGGAGTCTGGAATAAGATTTGTAATTTGTAGATTTGTGTTCAGAGGTGCTTAGGGGAAAGTACAAAATATTTTAGTGCTATTAATGGGTTTACCTTTATTTCTTTTCTCACCTTCCTTATTATATTGTTCACAAACTTTATTTTAATAGACACCAGTACATTTTGACAGCTGGCTCTTTTTTTTTGTATGTATAAGTATGGAAGGACTGACAATTCTTTCTCACTCAACAATATCTTGGACAGAATTGCTGTGTGATAGGTAACAATCCACATGAATATCACACATCTCCCTTCAAACCATGGAATCAAAAGAATGTGATTTATTTTATTTCTCTTTTTGTTTTTGTCAACATTTAAGAAAGCTACTTTGAAAGTGTTCCTCAAGGTTCTTGTAGCACCATAATTTATTTATCCAAAGATCACACATTCTATTTATTTATGGCTTCATAAATTCTCATCACATTGTCTCTGTCCTGTTCTTTACATTACTCTAACCACATTTCTCTTTTAACTATCAGAACAAATACTGCATTTGTTTTTCCCCTCTGTGTAGCTTGTTCCTGCTTATTAACACCGGAATCTTCTTTTCATTTAGAAGAAATACCTTGATTTACTTTCTTATTTCACCTCTGACTTTCCAAGGGCCTGTTTCTATCTAGCATCAAACAATTTCTTAGAATTGTTTCTTCGAGGTCTACTGCAACAACTGATTTTACCTGGAATTTTAACATCCATGCAGCAGCTTAGGTAGCCATTTCCTTAGGTTTGATCTCTTTATGTAAAGGTTTTCATATATATTTCCTTCCTCTTAATTTGATAAGGTAGTTTAATTTTGTTGAATACTTCATAAGATAGTTTACTACCTCTGCCCAGTTTTCAGTTCAGGACCACATCAAGTGGAAATATGCTGAACAAACACAATGGATTAACTCAGAGTTGGAAAAATAAAAATAAATTTTTAAAAGTGCTTATCCTCATCTTTAAGACCAATTTTTTTAGGTTGATTTGGTTTGCATACATCAGCAGACTCATCATAATGACTTCAGTCCTTTTAGAAGCTGAATACCTTTTGTTTAGGTTAGCATCAGTACAAAATGTGGGAACTCTTTATCTCAGTTGGGGCACTTAGTTTCAGAGATGTATAAACTAATTACCAGTGAATTCTGTAATAAGAAGTTAAGTGGTAAAAGTTTCCATATAGGTCATGGCAACAGTCAGCATTTTACCATATTTAAAATTTTTCCATTTGTTTATGACTGTGCACTCCCTGAATGTATGCAATTCCCTCTGCAAATGCTTAAATCATAACAATACAAATGAAAATGGAAATTGAAGCATATTACAAATGAAAAATCCAAATAAACAGAAATTGCTCACCAAATTCAGTAAAACATAATACACTCTGAGGTAGAATCACCCAGGAAAAACATTAAACAACAGGATTTTCTTGCAATAATTGGTTTCTGTTTTTCTAATTGGTTGTGGTAAACTGGGGAAATGCAATCTTAACTACTTTGTAGCAATTACACATTGTAACAGTTACAATGCAGCCTTTTCCATAAGTTTTTTTCCTTGAAAATTTACAAGAAGTTGCTGCCTTTCCCAGCCCCAACATCTCCAAATTAACCACTTCCATAAGCTGCTTCAGGATCTCCTTACAAGAGATCCTCTAATTCCTGGACCAGTAACCCCTTTAAATTAATTTCTTCTTAGGTCAATATCATATTTTTGTTTAAAAAGATATCTCCCAATTTCATTATTGTTTTGTATAAATTTTTACTCTTTTTCTGTTGGAAATGCTCTTATGCATCTGAGAGTTCATTTGCATTTTTAGAATAATTTCATATTCTTGGCTGTCTGTTGTCACTTGAAATGTATGATTTTTTTTCCTCCTCTCTCGTTTCCAACTGGAACGCTTACATTTTATAAAATAAAATTTATATTTCCTCTATTTTCCAGTCTTATTTTGATTTGGGTTGATAAATAGAATCTTTACAAGGGCAAATTCTGAAAATTTTGGATAGAAAGAGGAGTGGCTTATTCTTTCAACTGAGTTTGCTCTCTTTTATCTAATTTGGCATAAGTCTTTGAATAGGACTTTTATGTTTTTTTATAAAAATGCCCAAGATATTGGTCATTCTACAATGTATTTGTAGCAGTTTTTCCTGCTTAAATGCCTGTCCTCTTGCACAGCACAATACTAAGACATTAATTGAAGCAGGATCACAGTCACCATTAATCTGTCTTCCACCTTAAGAAAATCTAAATATCATTGACTGATTGTGTCCTGAGACAAATGGTTTTTCAATAGCACTGCTCAGTGAATCTGTTTAAAATTAATTTCTTCTTCATATTTAAGGTAAATTTTCATATAAATTGAGGTTAAATGAAACTCCAGGATGAAACAGTATTCTGAGTGAAACACTCTCAGAAAATGCCCATTTTCCATCATTCCTTTTCTTTAGTTCACTTTTTGTGATATTTTACCTTAAACAGACATCAGCTTTTATGTTTCAGATTTACAATAATAGGCAATCACCACAGCAAGGTTTTTCCTTTCGTTGTTAAAAAAATAATTCTTGTGAGGATTTCTACAGTAGAGTGTCAGTGAATACATAATCCCTTTCTTCCGTGGAGTTAGTGTCCTTTTTATCTGATAGTGCAGGAACTGTGCAATCTCATGATAATTCCTCTACAAATCACGGAAAGAATACTGTGGAAAATAAATTACCTATCAAGTGAGACATCTTTTCTGTCACCTAAAAGAAAGAAGACACAATCAGGATTCATTGGCCAATTTGATTTCAGACCCCAACAGGCTGAAGTAGTCATGAATTTGTTACGTCCTAAACTATGCACACATCAGTTTGCACATATTCATCGTCTGCCAGATGCAATGCTCCAGTTGATTCCAATATAAACACTGTTAATGTACTGTGAAATGGTTCTCCTGAAGCAGCATAAACATTTATCCTTTTCATTAGAATAGTAAGTTGAAAATTACCATATTTAAAATGGTACACAAGAGTATATTAAAAAATTAGATGAAGCTGATCCCATAAAATTTAGAGGATGATCTTGAAAGTTCTTGACTTCATTAAGTAACTGATAGTTATTAGACCAATAATATGTCTTAAGTTTAGAACCCCAGATTCTACACTAGTAATATTATTTTAAAATTTTGAATGTGGAAAATGCTGTAAATTATTCTCTATGTAATTGTGAGACAAAGACAACTTTTCCCAAAAGTAGGAAGAGGTACAAAACTGACATTTCATTTGCATTCCTGACAGACTATCATTAATTTTGGGAGATATCTTCTTTTTACATTTGAATCACTAATAATACATCCCATATTAGCGAAAAGCATTGGTATAATAAACCTGATTTCCATTACATCACAGTTAGTTAAACTTTAAAAACATAGTTAGGGTGACCATAAAAAATGATAGAAGAAAATAGGGGTGGACAGGAAGTTTTTTCCTGAACTTTATTTCTGTTTCCAGGGTAACCACCTACTCAACTTCTCTACAGATTATGCTCAGTGTAATGGCTTCATTTAAAGTGTGATGAACCCAGGTAGTAACAGGCTTAAGCACGTCCAGGAACATGAAAGGTCTGGATCTAAACTGTCAATTTTCTAGAAGAAATAATAGTTCTTTTCTCATGGTGTGTTTGTGTTGGGTTTTTTTGTTTGTTTGGATTTGTTTGGTTTGGTTTGGTTTGGTGGTTTGGTTTGGGTTTTTTTGTTTTGGTTTGGTTTGGTTTTTTGTTTGTTTTTCTGAAATGTCATGAAAAGAAATTAATGAAATTTGTTTGCAAGGCAGAGGAGATTTAAATTCAAAGACAGAAAACTGTGAAGGTATGGGGCATGATTTTAGCTGTGCATTATCTATGGTATCTTCATTTCTCAGGAAAAGAATAGCCTGGAAAGTCAGACACTAGTTACCGCTCCTTCACATGTAGCTGTATAAAGCAATGGGCCTCTAGTTGCCGAAGCACTGCTGTTGAATGAATAGAGAGGAAAAGTGTGACTTCCAATTAGTAGTATGTGCATCCAAGTCTAAGACACAACCTATTGTATTTTTACCATCATATTACACTTCGCAATATCATCAACAAGATAAAAATTAATAAGCTTAAGCACTGTAGAAATTGAAAAAGAGATGAATCATGTCATTTGAGAGTGAAAAACCCCTCAAAACCAGTCACCTCATTTTCTTTCTTTACTTTAAAGAAAGAAGAATAAAGGCTCGGAGAGAAATTTCCAGCTGCAGAAGCAATAGATTTGGTGTATCACATTTCAATAGTACAAGCAAAAGAACCATGTTAAATAACTCCATGGGAATACACTTGCTAGTTCTATAAAAAAGTCATAAAAGACTGTCTTTTAGTAGCCACTTGGGCAGTGGTATAAAATATAGCTGTGATGTCTTGGGACTACAGTATGCAGTAAAGAAGTTATTTGTTAAATTTAAGGTAATGTGTCATCTAGAAGAAAAAGCTGCTATTAACCACAATAAGGTATTATTAATCATTCAGGCTAACTTTCAAGTACTCACACTCACTTCTTTCAGTCTCACAGGACAGAACTTACTGAGAGTTATAATTAATTTCAGTGACAGTTAGACACTTGGTGTCTCCAAAACTTGGAAAACCAAAGGTTCTTCCCTAATTCTGAGTGGTGAAGTGAGGGATGTTTTGAACTACTTCAAAATGTGGTCTCTCTGATGTCAGGGGGCCTCATATAAATTCCAATTTATATGAAAGAGCACAGATAAGGCAAATAATTGGATTGATGATTACATAGGACAAGTATAAACCATGGCATTATGTCTTAGGCACCACAAAAAGAAATAACATGAGAAAAAAAGACATCAGATTTTTCATCTAAATATACAAAGAGGTCTTTTTCATTCATTTGCTATGAGAGGCCCCTTGGACAGTTTCTATATTAAAGAGGAAGGAATACTATGATTAGTAAGAAAACTTTGTTGGCAGTATTTATAGATATTAGTAGAGTAAAGTCTAGATAGAAGTAAGTCCTCTTGCTTGCAGTCTTTTGTCCTGTCTAAAGAATGCATATTTACTCAGTCTTAATCTTTATAGAGATTCAGAAATATGCTTAGAGTCATATGTGAAATACTTAGAAGTGGTACCATTTAAGCTATTTTTAAGAGTAGATTTTTTATATATTTAGAATGTTTTTAACTAACTAGTTCTAAGTCATAGCAAGAGAAAGCTTTGCTCCAGAATTTTGTGATGTTTTGTTTCCTCCCTAGCTATTTTACTAACATAAGCTTTACAGTATACTTATTCACAAGTTATTCCAGTATGTAAGATATGATCCATATTTATGTTATAATGTATTTTTGTTGTCCTGGTTTGGGTGAGAACAGAGCTGGTTCTGCTCAGTGATTTTATTTTTCAGCTCAGTTCTTCTAACTCACTGCACTGTCTGGAGTCAGTAGTGTGTTTGCACAGGCAACGGCTGCTCCCAGCAGTGATAACACCCCACGGTTAGAGCTACTGCCAGGGACTGGTGTGCAGACCAAGGCCACTGCTGGATCTTGTGCACCACACTGGGGGGTGCTGGAAAGTGAAAGGCTGCACCTG
>JAAGNO010004025.1:0-10852 GCA_033439905.1 Ceryle rudis | reverse complement strand
TTCTCCACAGAGCTGCTCTCCAGCAGGTCAACCTGTAACCTGTACCCTCTAAACAGAGTCTACACCAAGTTGGCTCCCGGTTGGTCCTCATGGGCTACTGGCAACTGAGGTTAACTCAGGGAGTATACACAATAAATTAGTTCCATTTCTTACACAGAAACCTTGTAAAAGGAAAATGAATCCCAGCAGAAATTATTAGGTTTGGTTTGGGTTTTTTTTAATGCTAACAGTAAACGTGTTCTTGAAGAGAAATGGAGCAAAGGTATCCCCCAAGAAATGAAGCCAACTGAAGTGTAACATCACCCAGACACAGCCCACCCACGCACAATAACAACTGCATTCCCAGCAAGGAAGTTGCTCCTTCTCTTGTAAAAAATAACCCCAGAAAACGCCCCAGATCTGCTAAATTAAAGCCAGACAGCACCAAACCGGCTTGTTGTGTTGAAGTGCTGCTCAAGTGCTTTACTTCAGGCTGGATCCCTCATTCCGTTAACACGAAATGATACTTCAAAAGACAATTTTAACAGATCTCTGTGGAATAACACCTGATAATACTATTCAGGGGTGGAAGGAGAAATAGTTTGGATTTGGATCTCTGGACCACAAGGGCATGAAATCATTTTAATCCCCTGTAAGATCCAAGACTATACAGGTTCCTTCTGCATTTGGGTGCAAGTGGAAGACCTGAAATGGTTTAAAAACTTAAAATCAGAGAACCATCTAGGTTGGAAAAGACCTTCAAGATCAAGTCCAACCAATAAATTGATAAACTGGATCCTAACTGGACGAAAGCTCACGGACAGACACTCAAGACAGCCTCAAACAACATCCATCATCAAACCCTATATTTAAAGCTCCCTTTGAGACGTTATTTATTTGCAACATTTATTTTCCTTTCTTCCTTTCTGCTTTATCTTCCAGCAGGACACCGACACTACATTAGCTGGTTTGATTTGTGGGGAGAATCAATTTTTGCTGAACTTTTCAGCGCTGCAGCCACCAGCAGATAAGCTGTTCTGGCCCTAAGAAAATAACCTGAAAACTAAAATAAAATGAGGAAAAGCAGAGATATTTCCAACATAAGGAAAGCTACCTGTCCACCTGGAGTTTTCTTACATTGCTCAGGATATCAGGTCAAATATATTAAAGGCTATTTCAACATCAAATGCAGCAGTAGAAGTCCCAGAGGCCCAATAACAATCTCCCTGCCCCATTGTCCTAACTTTGTTTGCTTGGAAACAAAGCACACAAACAATTCTAGCCTTCCAGAAACTTTATAAACAGGCAATGCCTCGTTTGCCTGTTCTTCCTACAGCAAGAGATGACATCATAGACGTGTCCAATACCTGCTGGCACGCCTTGGGGAAAAAAAAAAAATAATAAAAAGGATAAAAAAATAAGAATAATAAAAGGAACAGCTGCCAAACAATTCAGAAGCAACATTGGCTCTGGGGATTCAGTACGAAGAAATATCTTATTTTGGGTCCCTAGGGAATTGCTGCCATAATATCATCCTTGCTCAATGATTTAACTATGGTCATAAAGAATCTGGAAGGAAAAGAAATAATAATAATAATAATCTAAATCAAAGAAACATTCCTGAAAATAATTTTACTACAAAATTTACCAGTTGGCACGGTTTGAATTTGATTATTTACCCTGACCTAGGTATGAAGCTATTTTAAGGCCCCACTATTTCACAAATTCCTATTACCAAACAGCGTGTGTTGCAATTAAACAAGTGTTCCGGTATTTAAAGACTCTGATCAAAGAGCAGGCACCTGATGTAATTGTTTAGATGTTTCCAGGGAGACTTAAACCAGCTCAAAAACAATCAAGACCTAAAAAGCCAGAAAGCACCTGTTGGTTTTTAAGAGGTTCCCATGAGAGTTCTTCAAAGGAGAGGTAGAAAGGACACAAAGGCCTCTGTGGTTTCTGAGCTTTGATTCTTTTTGGCCCTGAAAATTAACAGAATGTGTTTAACACTTTGGCAGCTTTATTTTTAAATACGAAACACTCAACTGCTGCAAACCCCAAAGTGACAAATTCTGACACCCCAGCAAACGCAGCGTGACTTCTGAACTTCACACGCGCTCTCGTTTCTAACTGCTGATTTTTAGATGCTGAAACTACCCAAACCAGCTCCTCTTTCCTTCCATGTGAGATCACAACAATATTTTGAAGCTGAATTTACATTCCAGAGATGCAATTTATCAATATTTATATAACCAATACAGTATTTTGGTTCCAATAAAATAATAATTAAAAAATTAAATCAATGCTACAAGGAATCTTTAAAAAGCATTATGCTCTTTTGACCTAGTGAGACTTGAAAATATACAAAAACCTTGTTTGTGAGAAAAATGAGCATATCTAAATCTCAACCGTAAGCCCCAGATATTAAAGAGTTGATACCACCTGCCTTGGGCTTGGGGAACTTCCCTAAGCTCCCACCTTGCTGGTGATCGGATGAAACAAATTGGTGCTGAACAACATTTCCCCCCTTCTCAAGCTTTGAGTTTTTTCTGTCCCCAAGGACAATTCTGGTTTCTGTGCAGAGCTAAAGATTGCTGACAGCCCCTTGAACCGGTCACCGTGAATAGCTCAGTGTTGGGGCTGTGTGATGAGCGAGCTCCAGAGCCGGGCGCGTTGCCCAACACAATGGGCATTTGTGGTTCCTCAAGGCGGGGTTAAGCTGCAGCCTACTAGACATCAACAGATGTGCTCGTATTGCCTCTGGTGAAAAAATGCTCAAAGGAAAGACAGTGTTTGCTTTAAAATTTCAGCTTTTTCGTTTCACCCTTGCAGTTTGAAGCAACTTTCAGTAGCTACCGTCAAACCCACGGAGCATCTCGAAATGAAAGGTGATCAGCAAAGGTGCTCAGCTAAGTGAAAGCTACAGCACGGACAGAATCAGTTCACAAAAAACAAAACAAAACAAAACAAAACAAAAAAAAAAAGAGGGCAGACCTTCCCATAAAATAATTTTTATGACAGTTTCTCATGCACATACAGATGGATTTGCAAGGTGCTCTTTGGATTCAGGTTCTTCTTACCCGAAGCAGAAACAGGAAAGCCCAGCACCCTTAGCAGCTGCAACTTCTGCCCTGTGCCTGGTTATACCGATGGGTGATGACCAGCAGAGCCAGGAACTCACAGGTTCATGTCCACCTTTCCAACCCTGCCCCTTCAGTGAGGTTTTTGTATCCCCACCCATCAGCCACATGACTCAGGCACCGCCACAGCCCTCCAATGGTTCTCTGATCTCTTCATCTTGCCTTTCCCCAAACAGCTCCGTTTCCTGACATGAGCCACCTCCATCCGTGGAAACTAAACATCAACAGGCTGAAGTCTCACTTCAAATCTTAACATCACACCTCATTTTATTCCCGTTCAAACTGTCCACGAGCTTTGCCTACCAATGTTTTGTCAGGTGATCACTGTTATCCACAGATTAAAATATTTGTTATTTCTAGTCTATTTGTCTTGTTCTGTTGGCTTGAAGTTTCTTTTAGCAGCAAGAATCAATCTCTCTCTATATATATGTCTCACTCTATATACGTCATCTCTTGGGATGCCATCCAGAGGGACCTGGGCAAGCTTGAGGAGCAGGCTCATGTGAACCTCATGAGGTTTAACAAGGCCAAGTGCAAGGCCCAGCACCTAGGTCAGGGCAACCCCTGGTGTCAATACAGACTCATGGATGAAGGGATTGAGGGGAGCCCTGTAAGAAGGACATGGGGGTACTGGTGGATGAAAAGCTGGACATGAGCTGGAAGTTGTCACTGGTATCCCCTTGGGCATCGAGCCACTGACCGCAACTCTCTGAGTGCGACCATCTGGCCAATTCCTTATCCACGCAGTGGTCCATCCTTCAAGCCCACATTTCTCCAATTTACAGACAAGGATGTCATGTAGGACAGCGTCAAATGCTTTGAGTCCAGGCAGATAACGTGATCCTATCACAAATTTCCCTATCAGATACCTATTAACACATCCAACCCATCTGCTGGGACACTGACTTTGAGCCTCTATTTCTTGGCCATGAGAAAACACACCTACAGAGAGCAGCATGTGAGGACATGCTATTTTCTGTAACACAGCTCAGACACTTGAAAACCACCTGAACCACACTGGGCCCTTATTTTCGGTTTGCTACAAAGCTGATGTTTCCATTACCAGTCATGCGATGGTTATTATGGGATGAAAGCCCAGAGATGAGGAGAACACAGCTATTGACATCTAGGCAGAGAGCACGTATTTTTAGGAAGTAACTGTCACTCTTTGAGTCACCGACAGCTTCTGAAACCTATTGATGGCGTTGAGAGCAGCAGGACAGAGCAGTGGCAGAGCTCCTGCAGAAGAACCTCCCACCACCAGCATGAAAAACGTTGCCGCACTTCGAGCAGTACCTAAAATGAACAAGCAGAAAGCCACTAAACTTCCGACGTGTCTTTGCATAGTAACATCAGCATTTCAGATGTAAAGAGCTGCCCAAAACGCTGTTGGATAGATACAGGGCTGTTGTAACAGCACAGGACAACAGCTTTATGTGCAGCTGTAAGAGAACAGGAGAGCCTGAAGGTTTTGAAGACTATCTTTAGCAGAAGTCATTACATTTAAGAGTATGAAAAATATATAAATTCAGGTACGAAGGCAAAAGAACCACCAAAACGGGCAAACGCATCTCTGAAAAGCTGCAGACAGCTCGGAACAAGTTTCTAGCTGAAAAACTGACAAACCATGGCTTCCCTTCCCCCAGCCAGCCCCTTGACAGCTGGGCAGACTTCTGCAAAAGGCCATCCGCAGGATAGTTCCTTCCTTTCCCACGCTCCAGAGCTGGTTCCGATTACCGCTCCGAGCGATGGCAGCGTCCCGGGGGGCGGCAGCCGCGGCCCAGCTGGCAGAATGAAGTGCCCCAGGGACAACAGCTCAGGGATGATCTGTCCCCAGGTCCCGCTGTATTGTCTTTAAGGAGGTGACGGATCTTGGCAGACCAGAGCCAGGCTGGATGGGAACAGTGGATTCTTATTTAGCCACTTTCCAAGAATCCAAGATGAGCTTTGCTGCCCAAGATACAGTTGCTCAGCGGCCCTACCTTGCCACAACGGCTACAGAAAATAAATGCCCTGTCTGAAAAATCAAGAGTTCTCTTTCACTGATCTATTGCTGGGACACCTTTCATCTCCAATTACAAGCAGGCTAATTTATCATTTAAAAAAATTTAAAATCACAGCCCTCCCCCAGAGGGAAGTTTCATTAAATCATAAAATGCCAGGTTGGAAGGGACCTCAGGGATCATCTGCTCCAACCTTTCCTGGCAAAAGCCCAGGCTAGGCAGGCTGGCCCAGCACCCTGTCCAGCTGAATCTTAACAGTGTCCAGTGCTGGGGACTCCACTGTGTCCCTGGGGAGATTATTCCAATGGCTGATTATTCTCTTTGTGAAAAATTTTCCTCTCCTGTCCAGTTGGAATCTCCCCAGAAGTAGCTTGTGCCCACCACCCCTCATCTTTTCCATGTGACTCCTTGTGAAAGGGGAGGCTCCAGCATCTTTGTAGCCATGTTCTAAAAATCTTTTTGCTCCTTTCAGCATTTCAGAAGCTCTAAGTCCAATTTTAACAAAGGTACAGAGAGCAAAACTGTCCTTCAAGAACATCTTCAGCACCCTGCATTGTACTGATTCCTGAAACCACCATCAGCACTGTACGGGGTTGCAGGGGCAGGCTGGAGATAACTCGGCAGCGGTTCCCAGGCTCCACGCTCTCTTCCTTCTGACAGTCCCTGCGTTTCATTTCTGTTTTATAAAATCCCCAGAGAGGAACAGAAGGTACCTCCATTTCCCACAGAGGCCAACAGCAGGCAAATATCACTTAGAAACCTCAGGGCCCCAAGGAAGTCGGTGTATTATCAAGGAACTGCACACGCGAGCCAATTCCAACTTTGCGAGCTGGATTTCACGCTGGTTTTCCCTCCTTCTAGGATGCAGAAGATGCCACAGAGGCTCAGTCACCACATAATCTTGTTTTCAAGCAAATTCAGCATCAGGAATCTCTATTACAGCTGCTAAAACTGATGTGAAAGAGCCTGGTAGATGAGGAAGGACAGAATACTAAAAAAAAGTAATAAAAAAAAAAAGAAATCTAAAAGATACTGTCCACAATTAACCTACTAAAAGGTATTATATTTAAATATAATATTACTAGAGGAAAAAAGCAACATGTGGACTTGCTGCTGGAACAGCAGAGGATCGGCAGAAGGAAGCACTAAGACGTTAACTGGGTGAAGAGCTACACTAGGCAAAATTTGTAAGCTCTTTTAGAAAGCATTAAGCTCTTGTTTCAAAGAATAAACTACCAACCAAGGGCCTTTAGAAATGTAAAACACTGTTTACAGAGAGAGCTGGGAGAGTTGGTGATTTTTCAAGGAAATTATTCAAGCTGCTTCCTCAGAAGATCCTGGTAAACGAGGTCGTATTTCAAGGGTTTGATGTAGCACAGCAATTCTGAGCTTTTCCAGTACAAATTGCAACTCTAGCTACACGTACACATGACCTCTAAATAACATCTGCAGCGTGCTAGACACAGATAGAAAAAAAAAAAAAAAGAAAAAAAGAAAAAAAGTGAAGAATCTCACTGGCAAGAGCTCTCCTGCACATCACTC
Source organism: Ceryle rudis (assembly GCA_033439905.1). Lineage (NCBI taxonomy): Eukaryota > Metazoa > Chordata > Aves > Coraciiformes > Cerylidae > Ceryle > Ceryle rudis. The sequence goes on along the minus strand of JAAGNO010004025.1, from coordinate 4,191 downwards.
TGTATCCAGGTCAAGCCACGCTGTGCTCTGGTGAAACAGAGAGAGACTCACAGTGGAATCAGAGCAAGTCTCCTCAGAAATAAAAAAAAAACCAAAAACCTACAACGAAATAAAATCACACATTATCACAGCACCAGTTATCTCAACAACACGTCTTCCTAAGTTTGCGTCTAACCGTTTAAACTGAGGAATGCAAATAGGTCACTATTTAAATATAGTTCCCCATTTCCACCTTTTCCTCTCCTCCCCTCCTTCCCAGAAATATTTAAGTCACTAAAACTTCCTCTCCCCCCAAGGTCTGCCGGGAAGCAGAGAGGTGGGAGGTCAGCCTGTGAAAACCAGATGAGGATTAAGTCTTGTATCTGTGGCCTTGAAACGTGCCCTCGGCTGGGTTTTGAATTGGGCTTTTCAAGACCAATCAGCAAATGTATAATTTAAAAAGCAATTTGAAGCAGCAAGACTGGAAATTAATGAGCTTTTGACAACTGCAAACAAAATCATCATGTGAACCAATTTAAACCCATCCCTCTATTTAACAGGAAGAGCATCTATCATTTTAACTTGGTTCTACAAAGGCTTGTCTTTTGCAGTATGGAAGTTACTTCACCACGAACCAATTTGCCAACTTTACCCAATTGCAGCAGATGAGTTGAAAGCCAGGCAGCAGGTAAATTAATATTGTGGAGTAATTAAATGTTAAGTGATATTGTGCAGTACGATTGAACACATTTATGAAACACAAATCTAAATTAAAAAAAAAAGCACTCGGGAAGTACCTGAGATATCTAAATCCATGTCTAAACACAAAATACAAATATACTTCAATCCTGGGGTCAGTTTTGGGCCCCTCACTCCCAGCAGGACACTGAGGGGCTGGAGCGTGTTCAGAGAAGGGCAACGGAGCTGGGGAAGGGGCTGGAGCACAAGGGGGGTGAGGAGCAGCTGAGGGCCCTGGGCTTGTTGAGCCTGGAGAGAAGGAGGCTCAGGGGAGACCTTCTGGCTCTCAACAGCTCCCTGACAGGAGGTTGGAGCCAGGGGGGGTCGGGCTCTTCTCCCAAGGAACAAATGACAGGACAAGAGGAAATAGCCTCTAGCTGTGCAAGGGGAGGTTTAGGATGGACATGACAAACAATTTCTGCCTTGCAAGGGCTGCCCAGGTCCGGCCCAGGCTCCACAGGGCAGGGCTGGAGTCCCCATGATCCCTGGAAGGGTTTCAAAGCCGTGGAGATGTGGTGCTGAGGGAGATGGTTTAGTGATGGACTTGGCAGTGCTGGGTTAACAGTTGGACTTGATGACCTCAAAGGTCTTTTCCAACCAAAACTAACCTGTGACTCTGTCCCTGCACACCTGGCACTGCGAGCCCTGGCACAGCAGCCCTGCACTCTGGCAGCTCAGCAGCAGAGGACACACTGCTGCTGCCTGCCCGCCCAGGCTGCCTGGACCTGTGCTCCCCAAGGTGCGGGCAGGAGCTTGCTGGACATGGCTGCTCCACAGTCACCGTGTACCCCAGAGCTGCAGGTATCTCCTACTGCTCAATAGAAGAGGGACGAAAGAAGGTGGCTGAGTTCATGGGAGTGCAAGGACACTTTCTGAAACCTGGGGACATGTCTGAAGCCACACGGGGGAGCCAGTTGTTAAAGCCCAACCTCCTCGAAGATGCTGCTGCTGAAAGCACCATCCCTCCTGAGCCCCGTTTCCCTCGCTCTGCAGCCCGGGCCTCTGCTGAAGCTCTTCCCAACCTGGTCTCATCCTCCAGAATGAAAATAGCAGCAGCCGGCAGAGCCCAAGTAAACAAATGAGGCGCTGTGAGAGGAGAGTGCATCTTTATAAGGTTAATTGGCTCCATCTAGGAGACAGACAAGATATTTTCTCGTGGCTGAATCGCTCAAAAAGCTCCAGCAAACAGCACTAACACATCTCCTGGGTTTCATTTATAGCCCTGATTATATTACTAGCTCATCTGCATATAAAATGAGTATGAATATCTCATCTGTACTCTGCAGAGGGCTAAATTACCAGGCTCTGATATTCATCAGCTCTTCTTTGAGGGTTAAAACAGCTTGAAATTCAGAGGTCCCTCTCCCAGTGACAGCAAAGGCAGGAAGGAAACAGCTCAGGCTTGACCCTTGTGTTCAGCACGACGTGGCCTCTTTTAACACCCCCATGCCCCAAGAGCTGGGAGCGGGTGGCTTGAGCCGCAGGGCTGTGGAGCGGAGCGTGCCGGAACCCGGAGCTGTATTGGTATTGAGCAGCCTCATTTACAAACAAAGGAGCTGATAACTCCCAGCAGGACCGAGGGGTTGTTATCACGGTGCTGATTAAAATTTCCTCTGCATCGAGCGCAGAGGAGGAGTGTCATCGTCGGGGAGATGAGTGTGAGCCGGCGTTTAACCCTGTTGCTGCTATGTGCTCATTCATTCAGCGCAAGTGAAGAGCTGCCCAGCCTGGCCACATCCAGAAAATTAACCTGAAAACCCCAGCAGAGAGATCCAGAGCTCGGTCACATCCTCACACCTCACCTCCCCTGACTCTCTGTGACCTCGCTATTCCCAGGGTGCTGCTCTGGGGCTCCCCACTGCTTGAGTCCACACAGTACCATCACGCGTGGGAGAAAGGGGATGCCAGCGGCACAGCCCAGGAGTGGTCATGGTGCTGCGCGGTGCCTTCCCTTCCATCCCTGCAAGGCAGGTTTGAGCCTCCAGCACCATCCACACCAGCCTTGAGCTCTCTGCTAGCGGTCTGGCTGCTCGCTTGTGTTGTCATCTCCCAGCACGGGGACCTGCTGGGGACATGAGCACCACAAGCCTTCTGTAATGTAGCAAACCTTGAGGACATCCCTTTGCCAGCACTGGGCCATAAGCTGACCCTCGCTGTGAGATTTCCACCCTGCTCCCTCTCACATCTGCTCTGCAGGTCCCAGGAGCGTTTGGTGGTGTCACTTGGGATTCCTTCCAGATCCTTTGCTCTTTTATTCTGCCCCTCGATTCCCTGCCCTTGCAGTCATCTATAATTCAAGGAAACTTTCCTTCCCACTGCAGGATATTCTGATAAAGCCTCTCACTGACTCTGGCCTGTCCATGCAGGACATAAAGCTTGTTTGTCCTGTGACATGTTCACCAGGGTTTTGGTCCATGCTAAAAAGATATCTTCTCTGATTACCATCACTCTCAGCTGTATCACCAAGCTGCTGAACCTGCCTGGACAGACCTGTTATGGCCTCACCAGGCCTTGGTCCAGCCTGCCCTGTTCAGGAGGTGCTGTGGGATGAATGGACAGGCAGTGGGAGAGGAGGTGTCTTGCTCCTTCGTCCTCTTTGTCCATGTCAGCGCACCGGACTCATCCATCACGCTGACCTTGGTGTTGATTGGACACCTCTGTGCCTTCCTGGGTTGCTTCCTCCACTGCTGTGGGTTGCAACCTTCTTTCCCTGCTGCATCCTGCACGCTCAGATTTTGGCAAAGAAAAGGTGTTCAGCTGCAGAAGAGCTCCTTTGACAGGTGTCACTGTCCCAAAAGCCACTGACGTTGACAGCACCCCAGAGCTGACCTGAATCGCCCTCTACATAGAGACCATGGTCAGCAGAGCCTCATCCCAGGGAAAGTGGATCCCCTCACCCAGTGCACAGCCCAGTGACCTGGACGTGTGCTCCCCGTGCCACTGACGCCAGTCAGAAGGGAATGCCCTGTGATGTCACTTGGACCTCCCACACAGGTAGGTCAGCTGCTCGACCGGAGCAGTGCTTTGTCCATATTAACATGAATTTCTCATGCGAGGCTGCCTCCTTCTCACCGAGCTGTACAGAAGGTCTGAAACACACGGGCCATGTCTGATTTGCTGCATGTCTAGGCCTGAGGTCTTGCATGTCAGGGAAGAAGCAGTGAAAAGTCCCAGGATGGCTGCTGAGCTACTGTGGGTGCTGCACTAGAAAGGCTGTTTGCAGAGAACCGAAGCAGTGTGAACAAGGCACCACATGTCCTGGACAGGATTTTTTTCTGACTCTTTGAGTTTCTGCAAGAGGCCTTACTATACATTAACATGCACCCTCCATGTGGAATCACAGACTGGTTTGGGTGGGAAGGGACCTTTCAAGGTCCTCTCGTCCAACCCCCCTGCGGGGAGCAGGGCCATCTGCAACCAGAGCAGGGTGCTCAGAGCCCTGGCCAACCTCCCCTGCAATGGGGCCAGGGATGG
>JAAGNO010004024.1:110876-121595 GCA_033439905.1 Ceryle rudis | reverse complement strand
TTTATTAAACCCAACACCTTTTTTTAATTCCATTTTTTTTAATTATTTTTAGGTTTTGGCTCCCTAATCCTACAACTATAGTGCAGAGTATTTTCTTGTAATTTGGAGGCAAGATGTAATAGCAGCCGAGAAAGGAAGTCGAGCCTCTTACCAGCATTTCTCTGTGTCTCACCTTCATTACAGAATAATTTACTCCTGGCTAGGCAAGACTGTGAAGCTTAGTTTGCCTTTAGAGGGAACTTTGAAGCTACTAACAACCTTGCAAATAGGATAAGTGTTGCATTACAGCAGCTCACCACCCTGATAGAGGCCTTATCTGCTTTGAACTTCAGTAACAACCTCAGAAAATTTGAAATGCCCTTAGCAGGCAAGAACTGACTTTGAACACTCAGGTTCGGATTTCCAAAGCATAAAAAGATTTTTTTTTTTTCCTGTCTGAAAGCAGGGCTAACACAACTATAGCAAAATAAGAGCCCTATCCTTCTGGTTTAAGTCCCTCTGAGGAAGGAGCCCTTGTGAACATGGATATACTCCTGATATGGTGGGTATGGATTGCTTACTGGAGTAGCATTTGTACAATCAGACCCTGCAGCATCATTTTCCTCAAGCTGGGACAGCTGAAACCTTTTGAAATTGTTTAGGCTGTGTATGCCAGAAACTTAAATCAAAAAGATTTTCTTTTACACAGTCACAGAGGGTTTTTTGGGTTGTATTTTGTTTGCTTTCTTTTCTTCTCCCTGAGTGATAATTACAAATGTAGTTAATCCAGCTCAGACTGTATTGGGAGATAGCTATAATTCATTCTGGCAGCATGGTTTTGCCAGCCATTTATAAACACTGTGAGAAAGGACTCAGCTCCGCTCTGCTCTCATCCTGTGAGAAGCACCACCAGGACTGCAAGCCAGTGTAATATGCACATATTGCTGCTTTCAACTTAGAGGAAACAACTGCTTCCAAAACTCTAGCAAACTGGTCCTCAGCACAGAGATGTCATATTATTGATTCTACATCAGTAAAATACTACTTCGTATCTCAAACCTGGTTTGTTCACAGTTATTCCTCATCCCAGCACAATATCCCTCCAGAGCATGGTGCTCTTTGAAGCTTGAGTCAAGTCTTTTGGATAAGGGGAAGGGAATCTCAGTACATCTCTGCCTTTCTGACATTATGTATTTTATGTCAGGAAAAGCATCCTAAACAATAGTTCATTATCTTGTTTCAGAATGACTTTTGAGTCTCTTACAAGCACTACTGCTGTAAATGGCCCCACAGATGTCAGTAGGGGCTCCCCGCAAAAAGCAGCTGGGACGTTCAGTCTTTGGATGAAATCTTGACTCTGACAAAGTCAGAGGGAGTTTTACCATTGTCTTCCTGGGGGAAAGGCTTATCCCTATTGTTTAACATTGGCTTTATCTAAAGTCAGCATGTGTGAAGTGAGTCCAAATGGATTTTCACTGCCTCCATTTCCAGTAATTGCCTATTTAGTTTCATATGGAGGATGCAATTTCTGATCTTGGTTATTGTTTGTACCAAGCAACACTGTGTGTCATATAGACCTTTACGAACCCTCTCACCTCTGCTGTGGTGTAGACATGTTGTATGACTATACTATTTAAAGGGTCCTTGAAAGTTCAGAAGTTCTATTTTTATTAGCTGTTAAAGTTCCAGTAAGTGAGAAATGTATCCACTCTGAGATAACACAAATATAGCACACTAGTGAGTGGTTAACAGAATTTTTACAATACTTGAAAAATGTCACAGCAAAACCTTTTTCAGTGCTTACTAAATTCTCAAATAACATTGCCCTCAGAAAGATTGGGATCAGTCCTGCAACCACTTACCAGTTACCCACCACAACCCTGAAGTGTGTGCTCAGCGCAAGCCCAGGGAGTCTGCTGAGCACAGAAATATCATTCCCAGGCTTAAAAGTTAACCAGCACCCTGAGTGCTTTGCTGGAGAAAAGCCAGAGCAACCAACTCCATTCTTGGAGAATAAAGCTCCCAAGCTCACTCATAAGAATTTGAAGGGACAGGCCTATAATTCCTAAAACTATACCCAGTTCTGATCCCAAAAGCAGTCTAAACAAATATTCTATAGCCATCTTGTGTCCCTTTTAAAGAAATTTCTGTATGAATGGCCAGCATAACTTGATAGGGTGAAATTGCCAACCATTGTGTCCACAGATGGTATTTAATTCACAGAACTACCTTCACTGAATCTGAAGAGTTTATTTGAGTGAGCAGATATTTACTAAATTGACTAAAGATCTCCTGCATCTTCTTTTTAGTGAAAGAGTCTTAACAGCTTAGATCTATGTGGGACTTCTTGAACCATTTGCTGCATCATACATCAGTGTGCTGGTTCAGATGAGGAGTGCTCTATTGAAATTATCAACCATCCCCCCATCTTATGCTTCAGTTTTCTTCAAGGAAGGGCACACACACGTCAAGGTGTGTGTGAACAGGATTACTTTTGTGTGAACCTGGATGGACAGATGTGTTCCAGGAGCACCATTACTGCACCTTGTTCACAAAGAAGCAGTTGGCAACTGGTTCACAAGACCACACTCCAGCTTGTCTGAAAGAATGGCAATTTAGATCCCCAGAAATGTGTAGGACCCTGAGCATCATTTGTTTTGCTCTGCAGACGCACTTCCATTGCACCTTACTTGCTCCAGCTTGCTGATTTGAGCAAGCCACAGACTCCAGCATCTCACCAGTGGGGACAATTTTCACACATAAGCTTTTTCACAGAAGTCCGTGTCTCACAGCACTTAGGAGTGGCATGACCTGCCTGAGATCTCACCTCTTGCCTCATTCTCAGAGGTCCCATTGCAATTTGACATATTTTTCTCAAACTCACTTCATTTTTTTCAGGTCCCCTCAATCATAAACTTTCACTGTTCTTGGTTTCGCCTTGCCTCATAATTAATTTTTAATTAAAATATTTTCCTGAAATATTACTTCACAGACTTTTTTTTTCCCGAAGGTAATCCTTTTACCTGAAATTTTATTGCCATATGGCACAATAATTTCCTTTTGTTAGGAAATTATACCTATTACTGTGCAAAGTGAGATTATACTGGTTGTTACCCTCTAATTCTACATATTGGAAACACAAAGCTTAGGGTATATCCTTTTGGACCTGGTGGTCATGCCTTTCTTCTGATATTCACTTGAGTCTGCCATCAGCAGCTGCTTCTCCATTGCAGTTGGACTTCATATTTTGCAACATCTTTCACCAAAATACTTATTAAATGGGCAGAGACACAATGAGATCCAGGCCAAGATAAGGCAAACTCAGCTCAGCATTTAGACCCTTCTATCTTGCTTTCTTTTCTGGAAAGAACAGGCACCTACAGATGGGTGCTGTCTAAAGGGAAATTATAGCACAGGGAGAAACCACTAGAGAAAGAATGTTCTATTTCTTAACATAGATGCATTATGGCTTTAAGTACAGAAGAAAGGTCATCAGAGAATATTTAAGCTGTCATGTTTCAGCCACAAACACAAATTTGGAATTGGTCCTCATGAAGCAGAAATGCTGTGCTTTTTTCCAAAAATGTAGGGTTTGAAGAGGAAAAAAAAAAAAGAACAAATTGTGACCACCACCCACAGTGGCACTGACTGGTGGTCCCTGTGTGAGGCTTCTCACCCCTTCTGAAGTCCTCTGCTCACCTGAAGGCAGAAACTTTGCTGAGCCACTTGTCCCTCAGCTTGCTTTTGAAACCCAGTGTCTTGGTACAGCGTGAGCAGCTCTTGCAAATACCCCCACAGCTATGTGCTCAGTCTGCATCTATTACGAAGGAGGGACAGAACAACGATATGATTGTGCATTCAAATAATTGATGTCCCTTTCCTTGGCAAGGACTGCTGAGGCAAGCAGCAAAGAAATCGGTCTCCCAGACCCGCAGAGGGATAGGGACTGAAAAGCACCATCTGAACAGTTAAAACAAAACTAAAAGCTGTAAGTACAGCTTGTGGCAATTTATAATTGCCATTTCCACATGGCACTACATGCTAATGTAAAAAATACTGAGGACTCCTTTCTAATACATTTTAAAGCAAAATTGGAAACATATTTCTGTGTAACAAGTCACTAGGCACAACTTCTTGGGGAATAATGGTCAATGTTTTATGGGATTGCTTGTTAAACTTGTTTCTAAATGGGAAGGACCCCAGGGAAGCTGGCATGAACAGTAAACATTCAGAGGAATAATTTGTGGTGACAAGTGATTCCTTCAGTATTTATTTAACATTTTAAATTTGTCTGAATGAAAAAGGAGGCCAAAGACTGACTAGGTTTGTGATTTGCTCCTGACTGTCTGCCTCTGTTCATCATGGGTTTCTCCAGGTTAACTAAACCCTTGGGATGCTGGCAGGAGATAGCCCAGCTGATTCCTGGAAGCATAAAGGCAATGTGATTTGCTCATTGTCCTGTGTGGTTAGCTGTGCTCACGCGGAGCTCATAATACATGACATAGTTTGGGCTGTTTCCCTTACCCTAGTGAAAAATACAGGAATGGAGTTTGTTTCTTAAATGCTTCATATGAACTGCATTTTCCAAAGTGCAACAGTACCATAAAGACCCAGGACACTGTGCTGAACTTGGAAGGCTGATTTAAAAAAAAAAAAAAAAAAAAAAAAAGGGATAAAAGATCATGATCCAGCCTTCCCTGATGTCCCCCGTGGCCACAACCACGCTCAATCCCACATGTTGGCCTGTGCAGGTACAGCACTGAGACTTCTGCCAAGGAGCTCCCCAGCAGACCAGTTTGTGACCAGCACAAGGAGCCTGCAGCAAAATAATCTGTTAATCAAAGATCAGAACTAGTTTAGCCCAGATTTTGTACTGAACCCAGTAATTAATTTTAACACAACAGGCTTTGGCGTGTTTACGAGCTTTGTATTTTCTCTCCTTTCTGAAATCTGCACTGGGCCACCCTATCTCCCCTGGGCCAGCCTCATGTCTGCCACCTTGTAGCTGTTCAAAGAGGGAAGATTTTAGTGCAGTTTTTCAAATATATGATACTTCTTCCACCAGAGACAAACGAGGTTTGAAGGAAAGAGAAAATATACATGACAAATATTATTTCTTCAGTGAATATCTCCCCAGACTGATTAATGGTGACAGTCTTTACAGAAACTCTGAGTTTTGAATGGCTACATTTTAATCAAATTAAGATAAATAAAAAACAGACGTAGAATGAAAAGCAAATACAAAAAGCATTCTTCAAGGCCAAACAAGCATCATTTTGAATTTGTAATTAATAGTTAGAGAAAAGATTTATCAGTATTTCCCCAGGAAAATAAACCTGGATAAATTGTCATATTCTAAACCACTGACATTTAGGTTTTTAACTACCATAGGGTTCTTTCTTTCTTTTTTTTTTTTCTTTCCCATGTGATCAGATTTTCCAAAATTTACTTTTTCCAAGTAACCTAAATGAAATTTGCTGGGTGTTGACTATTAAGATTGTTTGGCTATCTGTCCACGTCTCTTCCAGATTATTTGCCTATTTGAACACTATTAACTCCTCATAAGCACAATTAGTGTTTAGTGTATGTAAGGGTCTCGATTTGGGGGTGTTTTAAAAGTAAGCATATCACAGTGAGTCTTTTTTTCAATTAATGCCTTCCTCCATCAGGACTAGGACAACTACTATTTATATGTTCTTTATGTTGAAATTGTTATGATTTCTGAATCAAACCTTGAAGTTACTCATGTTAGCTTCTGAGCATCTCACTGAATGCTTCCTTTTGTTTGAAAAAAACCCCAATAATCTAGATGTAAATATAGCTTTTCCTATAGTAAGAATAGACATATTGACTTTATTCCCATTTTTTGGCATTTATTCTTGAGTTCTAAAGGAACAAAAACCTGAGCCATAGTTGGAAGGTACATTCGGACAAGCTACATTTGCTCTCTGAGTGGGAAACGACACATCTGCTCCACATGTATGTTGTGGAGGCACTTGGGGGTAAGATATGACACCAAATAGACTTTGCTTTTTCTTTAACGAAGTGTGCCAACATATGGCTGGTGTTGTACAGACAGGCTGGCACAATCTGTAGAGGTATAACATACTCTGAACTCTCAATATGACTACTAGTAATACGAATATTTCTACTCACAACATAGTTTTCCTTCTCCCTTGTTTGAAATGGAGTTTATAAAGCTCATGTTTAAATTGGACATTACAGAAGTTGGAATTTATTAGAGTATGGTAGAAAACTCACTCTGCTCTTGCTCAAAGACAACACTTCTTGATTTTCATGGGAGAAAAATCCATTTAAAGATAGCTTGCCCTTGTCAGCACAGAAGTGTTGTGGATATGTGGTATGAATGTACCTCGGTTACGTGGATGCTGTGTCTGTGCAGAGAAATGCATGAAGTTCGACTATTATTACCATGAAGGGATATTTATAGTTGTTGTGTCTGTAACATCAAAGAAATGGTAAAAAATTTCTCAGCCCTTAGCTAGAAGAAGAAAATGTGAAAAAAAAAATAAAATCAGAGAAGAATATATTCAGGAGTGGGGTAATATCTATCTCACTGTTACGTTGTTAGCTTCTGGGCTCTGTAGAAGTCTCTAGGAGGTATCTGAACATGGAGGGTGCAAATAGAAGGACAGCCCCTTGGCCTCTCAGGTCTTGTTCTTTTCAGGTGGCTGAAGGTCCAAATGCTTCCCACTGCCATTGCAAGCCAGGTATCCATTATAACCACACACATTGTCATATGTTTTTGCTTCCTTGCAGATCAGGGTTGGTGGTAGCTCTCCAACATCCTCTTCTTGTGTTATTGTACTGCTGCTGTCCCCTGTAGCAGAGTGTGAGGTTGTTTCTCCTTTGAAATTATTTCTCATGCCAATCCCAGACCCTGGTTGTCTTCCAAGTCCTCCCAAATCAATCTACATTGTAGGATGTCAGCTCTCATTTTCTTTCCTACAAGTATATGTGACTATACATTTTATATTTGTGGCATAACAGTCTCCTTTCTGTTCCTGACTTTTGTTCATTAGTTCCTTTCTTCCTCGAGAGATTTTCCTCTCTTACTCTTGGGCCTCTCCATGAATCATCACCATCTCCTTCTTCCTCTGTGCAGTGTAGCTGTGAGAATATTTTCAAGCAAAGGCAAATCAACAAAATATGTATTTCCTGATGTTACTGCACTTATCAGAGGTCCTGTGCTCTCTCTTGGGAAAAGGTACATAACAAAAGGAGCAGTCTACACTTTTACCTCAGGCCTGTACCAAAGCCAAAAAAAAGACATAAATTTAGAATAATACAAAACTTGTCAGGTTTCTTCTGGTGAAAGGTTGACATGACTGTGGAGACAGACTTTGCCCTAGCAATGTCAGTTCCATAGAAACTTAAGAAAAAGCCTTGGTTTACCTTTACTTACCCTTTTTCGCCCCCCCGTTTCCTTCTGTCCTTATGCAAGACTGGCTTGGGGTTTTGTCATTTGGAGAGTAATGTTGAGACAAGGTCACTATGTCCAAATGTGTTGGTGGTGCCCTAGATCATCTCCCCTGACATGTCCAAGCTCCTGAGGGACAAAGGAGGATTTGGTAGCAAGGAGTTGCTGCTTTTCTGTTCTATACCATGACTGTGGGATGTACTCTGATCCTGTGCACAGGATTTACTGCAGGGACTAGCTGCCCTGCTGAGCATTGAGTGTCAGAATGTGCAGTGCTGGGTGGATTAGGGGTTAAGGAAAAGCGGAAAAGGTAAAAGCAGACTAAGAAGGGCATTATCATTCTCTCTTCCTGTGTTTCTTTTGTGAGGATCTCATTGTAATGCACAAAGAAGTGAACACTTTCCTCTGCTGTGCTGCTGAATGATGGAGTTAATTTGCTTTATGTTGGGAACTTCTCTGTTTCCAGGCTGATGTTGTAGGGCTGAGGTAGAGCATTAGGTCAGATGGGTTAATTTCTTGTAGGGAATCAGCCAGCAAGAGCTAGGTACAGCATGTTCTGTCTATGATCCTTTTCTGCTTCTTTCTTGGCCAAATAGGACTGGCAAACCCAAATATTTTTATTATTTTGTTTGTTCACATCCCCCCTTCAATGTGTGTAAATAGTGATTCTCAGAATGATGTTTCAGATGAAAAGCTTTATTTTTCCAAGGGAGAAAAAGGCTAATTTGTCAGAATTCGAACAGCATAATGGAGTAATGCTCTGCTTTTCTGGAACAAATTTTATTAACAAATGTTTTCAGTTATCACAGGAGAGAAATAATTGCACCATCAGCATGTATGGAATAATACATTCATCCCAGAGCATATGATTTTTATTTTTTTTTTAACTATTGCATTTCTTTTGATTTTGAGCCAATGTATACTTGCAGGGAATTAAGGGGAGGAAATGAGTACAAAGAAGGATGACTGGTCAATAAACACCATGGTGATAAGGTTTCCTGTTCTTCTTCCTTGCTTGGCATAGTGCATCACTGAACCCTGTATGTTGAATTGTACCAGGGAGGACACAGTTTTCATTGTAGTGACATAAGGATGTATATCCTAAGCAAAACTGACATTTTGGCAGAGGGAAAGGTGAGGGGAGACATATAACAATATTGATGCTGTTTCAAATTAGACAGGAGTTTCCTGCAGTAATCCAAAAATAATAGCCATGAATTTTGTCCAAGAGCAAGGTAATTCTCAGGAAACAATGCAAGGCCTTTTTCACCCCAATTCAGATTACATCCATCCTTCATGAGCGAATGTTGTAGTGAAATAGTGAAAGCCATGGCAACAGAGAGCATTGTTGCTGGCGTTGCTAGTGGAAGCAGGCAGTGTGCTCCCAGCATGACTCATTGTCTTCTGCAAACTGAATGAAAGCATCGTTCATGTGTGGAGATGTGTACCTGGGTGAGGCAGACCCCATCCAGGAGCTGGCTGCATCACCCTGGCAGTTTTCTGCGGTGTACACATACAGGATGGTCTCGCTGTTAGCTGGTAAAACCCACCTGCTGAAGGCTGTCTGCGTGTGCCGTAACACGACCGTGACCCTTTCCTTCCCTCTGCCTCACTGCTTGACTGCTTCCTTTAGCTCATGTGGCCCCTGTGTCTGGGCCAAGGCCATGGTAATGGACTGCCACACCAAAAAGAAAATGCCCCTTTAATTCTCTTGCTCTTATTTTCTGGCACAGTCAGAAAAAAAACAAACCAAAGCAAACTTTTGTTTGTTTGTTTGTTTGGTGTTTTTTTTTGTTTTGTTTTGTTTTGTGCAAAATAATCTCCTTCTAGATAATTCCCCTTGTTTTTCCCACTGGCAGCTGACAGCCCACTCCCTTTATTGTCACTCTGTTTTTTAATATCAGTAGCAATGCAGGAAAGAGAGCAGTGGAAGCCCCATTGGTGAGACAACATGCTAACTCCTATCACCAAAGGAAGAGATGTAAGAAGCTGAGGCATCTGTGGGAGCAATGCATAAGTCTGATGAGCTGCCTGACCTGCTGACAACAGATGGCCTCAGGGTGCTCAAGAACTGCAGAGATCTTGGTCTGGTGCACCTTTGGCTCTGGGGAAAGGGTGTGAGGACAGCAGCAGCTCTTGCTCCTGCTCCTCCTCCTGGATATGAATACTCAGAGAGAGGTACTATTGCACTCGAGGTAAGCCACTGGCAATTCTTATTTCCTGTTGATATACATCCATGTATATGATATATACATACATTTACAGAAAAATATATAGTGGGTGTGTCCTTTCTCATCCTTTTTCCCTCAACCACAGATGATTTCTGTCCATACCACAACTTCTTGCAGTCTTGCAAGTGGATGTGTCTGCTTTGTATGGAGTCCTTCAACTTTCAACCATCACTAAGATGAGGCTTTCTTTTACACCTGCTTCTGAGGAAAACCTGTCCCAACATCTTTTCCTGGGAAATCTGGATTTCATACGATGTTTCTGGTAGTGGGAAAAGCAATACCTCTAGCTCATGTAGATCTACTTAGGCTTCTTGAAGCTGTTATCTTGCAGATAACTTCTTGACCAGAATAGCTCAAGAAGTTATCTGCAAGAATAAAGAGTTTGCTAGTTCCTCACAAGCAAAAAAAAAAAAAAAAAAAAAAAAAAAAAAAAAAACTGGCATATTCAATGTTTATGTTACTGTCATTTTTGTTAGAAAATCAACTCATTCTTTGTAAATAGCTGACCATATGCATCACTGTCTGGAAATTTGTCTGAAAGCATTATATGATCTCTGCAAGTGAATCCATTCTTTTATTACTGTTTTTTTAGTTGTTGACTTCCCATCTGCTTCCTTGAGTAAAACTGACAGAAGTTTCATTTTTGTTCACAAGAAAGGTCGTGGTTCCTTACAGAATCATGTCTGACAGTGATTTCTAGGTATATCCCCCTTTACAGAGTGTGTCTTTTTGGCCAGGGAAATAAATAAGAAGTTTTTGCTTGAAAAAAGATTCTAAATCCCAATGTGGCATGGGCTACCATATGAAAAAATGAGTTTAGAAGCTAAAGGTGCAATGAAATAATTTTTTCTCGGTATGTCCTTCATTTCTGTGGGATGACATAACAACTGTTCTAGAAATTTTGCTCCTAATAGTAAGTCTTCAGGCACTTATTTTGGCAGAGCAGCTCTTGATTATAGTCTTAGGTACCTTGGTCTTTCTCATCAGGAATTTTTTTTATTGGTTCATTTTTTTGTGGGGGAGGTTCATGTCTTTAATGAACAGCAGGATCCTTTTGCATTTATATAT
>JAAGNO010004024.1:90120-105357 GCA_033439905.1 Ceryle rudis | reverse complement strand
TCTTCTCTTCTCTTCTCTTCCCTTCCCTTCCCTCCCCTCCTCTCTCCTCCTCTCCTCTCCTCTCTCCTCTCCTCCCCTCTCCTCTCCTCTCCTCTCCTCTCCTCTCCTCTCCTCTCCTTTCCCTTCCCTCCCTTTCTTCCTCTCTTCCCTCTCTTTCCTTTCTCTGTTTTCTTTCTTCTTTCCTTTCAGAGAGAAGGTCTATGGCTCCTGCATAAAATACTTCTTGTAGGCCTGCACTCCTCTATTTGCATCCTTATTTATTCATGCTATGTGTTCAGACTGACAGCTGGCAAGGGCAAAATGCAAGGCACAGTGCATTCTCAGGGACTAACCCACAAATGTGGAATGAATCAAGGTCTTAATAGGAACCCAACATTTTTTCTTGTAACTGTCAGAGCCATAACTTTGACTTTCCCTTTTCTAACAAAAACACTACACCTCATACACTATTTTCTGGGGACAGAATGAGGAAAATTAGAAGAGAAGAAATGCTGTTCCTGTTGTTTAAAGCATAACCAAGCTTGCTCCAGGTGCCCATGTAATGTGAGCAGGAAGACAATGTATTTAGAATACACTAGAACAGATATCACAAATATATCTATTCAAAATGACCAGCATTAAAAGGAGGAACACCTTATTTAAACATTAAATGCAGATGATAACAATCTGCAACAATCACCTCATAGAAACCTATACGAAACTAGGCATTATTGTAGTAGGTTTCTGAAACTGCCTAAACAGGGAGTTAATAAAGTTTGTAATATTATCTAGGAATTTCCTGTATTCATTTTCTTTTGAGTTCTTTTCTCTCTTCTATGTACTTATACATTTGTTTTTTCCTTATTGAGGATTAATTCTAGACTATTGAAATCTATTATCATCAAATCTTTTTTCTCTCCTGAAATCCTTAAGAAAGATATCAATAATAAAGATGAGAATCAAAGTCATGAGCTGGTGGGCATGGTCTTAATCTGGCATTAAATTTCAGATGGTCATGACACTTCTCTTAGAGCTCCATGTTACATCTATTTTAAATGCAGTGCACATGCAAAAGCAATGAATGAAAGACTGCTTTAAATGGATTCATGAAAAACAAATTACTTTGGGGGAAAGAAAGAAACCCCTCAGTAACTTACCATGCATCATAAGAAATAAATCCAGATAAAATCTTCCTGCTGTGGTTATTATGGTCTTGTTTATTTCTTTTTTTCAATAAATCATAAGTGATTATCTGTTTATAAAAATTTAGGAGTAGATCAAACAAATGAAAAACGTGAACCACAGACTGATGAATACTAGTAAGTGTTGGTATTTGCTTAGGGCCTTATAGCTGATTTATCAACCTTGATCAATTCATCCCTGGAGACATTCAAGGTGGGGCTTGAAGAGGCTCTGAGCAACCTGCTCTAGTTGAAGATGTCCCTGCTCTCAGCAGGGGGATTGGACTAGATGGCCTCTGGAGGTCCCTTCCAACCCAGACATTTCTATGATTCTATGATTCTACTGATGCTAGAATCTGTCTCTACTTTCTACAGTTTCTTTTCAGTATATGTGGAAAATGGAACAGAAACTCACATGCAACTGCTCTCACACCTGAACTTGGTGTTACAGCCTATTGAACAGGATGCAGAGTCTCTTGGGAAAAGACAAACTGCAATAATTTTAAGCACACTGTAGCAAGGTCTGCTCATAAAAAAAAGGAAAAAAATTGAATTAGTGGTCTTTTGCACTACAAATTAGGAATGCAATTTTAAGCAATAAGTGAGAAATGGCTATACAAGGTCAGATGAAAATTTCATATGCTTTAGGACCCTGTCTCTGAGTTTAGCCAGTAAGTGGAATGAGGTTTAAAAAAGACATATGAGACTCTTGCAAGTACTCAGTAAACAAAGGTGAGTTCTCATTCTCTGTTCATTTTCTAGCAACTCCTGCTGTTCCATTGCCTTCTGACTCCTTCTAGACATTGAATTGATGTCCTGTAAAAAGCATCCTCAGTGATCCCACAATCAGTTATTTTCCTCCTGTTAGTAATGTGCACTATTTCATAGTCGTTCAAAAGGAATTTCCCTGCTTTTTTATCACCTAGTTTCTCAGTACCTTAAGATTCACTTGCGATTCCTTCAACGCTAAAGTTTAGGGTAGTCAGCTTGACTACTTTACTATCAGCTGACAACTGCTTTATTCAATACTTTTCCTTTTTTCTATAGTAGTTCTGAATATTTGTAACAAATAGGTTAAATATTGCCAGCTGTTGTATGTAATGTGTATGTATTAATCAACATGAATAATTTAATATTGTACTTTTAAAAATAATTAATATTTATTAAAAGGAGAGCCATACATGGAAAAGTTTGAATCCTGTAGAACAAATATCATCAGTCTTTGAGAATGTTTTCCTGAAAAATATGTGTAACACACAGTATTCTTTTCTTGTGCGTTGTCCACAGCAGGGATGCTTTATCAAAGTGTTATTTACCTTAAGATATACTGGGGTGGCAGTTAGAGAATAGTATTTCTGTAGAGTTTTACAAGTGACTGTGGCTTTTTGTGAATTGGTTATCTTGATAAATATACACATTTATCAGTGTATGCGATACTTGAGAACTTCATCAGAATGGTTCTTGAAATCCTCCTTCCAAGAATACAAAGTGATGGAAGCTTACAGGGGAAATTGTATTTGATATTGTGACGAAGAAAATAAAAAGGCCTCAATGAATCTTTCATGACATTCTCCTCCATTTGTAGGGCAACATCACTAAATTGCATGAGTGTGTTATTAAATGATGGGTCTAATTCTGTACATTTGTGAATTGTTGCCTGAGAGGCTGGCTGCAGGTGACCCTTGAAAGAGTGCCGCTTAATTGTGAAGGATTAATAAAACCTGGTGTATGCTGCAAGAGGCTTCCTGTCTGCAGCTTCTAAAAGCATCTTTTATCTTCTAGGCCGTAGCTGGTGAGGAAAAGGGATAGGGAAGAGGGAATAATTAATCCTCTCATCCTTCAGAATTCCTGCTGCTTTTGAAAATAGGAATGTGAATATTTCCCTTTCTTCTTATTACCACTACTGTACCTACAGCAAGCAGTGAAAGTGTATCCCCTCCACAGAACAAAGAGACAACCAAGGAAGCACTCATGATCCTAGGAACTCCAGTTCTTGCCTCAAGTAATGCCTTTTTCTCTCAGTTTAAAATAACCTTATTCTCAGCCACTACCTTGATTTCACTAGAACATCTGGTAAGGTTATATTCTTCTCCCTGTGTGCAAGGATTTCAGAGTCTGGCCTTCATTTTGACCAATACTGTTGTGTGGCATCATAGACTTGGCAACTGAGAAAATTTAATACAGTTTTCTGATGCAATGAAGACAATCTAGTGTATTTTCCTCCATTATTAATAACAAGTATTACTTAATACTATAACATTTAATGAATATCTATTTTATTTTAATACTGTTCTCCTTACTCTAAGAGACTATGGACCCAAAGTAGGCAAAGGTAGATTATGGAAGCAGACAGAGAAATGGGTAAGGCAGAGTAGGAGATAAGATTTAGTCAAGCAAGATCATCATCATTTAACAAATAAATCATAAGGCACTTTTTAAATTTTTCAACACTTTTGAGTTATAGAGGCTGGAAAAATCCAAGCTGTTACAGTCTTTTGTCCACATATTTGTGCACAAGGAACTGCAGCTCTGCAAAGTGACACTAATTAGCTGAAGATTGTTAAGGAGAAAGAGCTTCCCATCCACCAGGGAAAGGCATAGCACAGCAGCCCAAACATTGCCAAGACCCAGCACACTGCTGCTCAGTAGTAATGGTGAGTTTTATTAGTTTACAGTATCTAGCTGTCTTTTTATGGATTGTGAAATGAATGAAGTGTATTCAAACTGCACTTTAACATAACACTGTTCTTCTAGTTTGCTTTCCAGGAAAAAATTCTCAGATGTTCCCCAGTAAGAAGTTGTGTTTGTTTTCTGTGGGCTACATCCCAGTTTCTTGGACAGTGTTTCTTATCACTATTCTAGAAGAAGTGTAATAAATGGGGTCATTCACATTACTGTTAGTGATGGACAACAGTCAAAACCTCCAGAGGTTTGGATCAGCTTGGACAAGCACTGATAATTCTGGACTTTCTAAACTCCAGGAGGCTCCTTTGACCATCTCTTTAACACTCCACTTCATTGTAAACTTCTAGCAAAAAGCTTTCAAGGTCTGTTTGTTTTTATACTCTTTGCCTCACTGGTCACAACTTGTTTTCACTTTGTGACAGATAGATTTGGGTTTCAATTGTGGGGCACTGGTGCAAGGCAGCGATGTTTCAGATTCATGAATCTCAGTAGTTACGCAGTTACAAGACCATTACTCAACCTTAAGACTCCAATAGGGTGACTAGAAAACAATGATGAAAACCTGTCTTTGCTTACCTAAAACAGTTACTTGGAACAGCATGTGAAAAGTTGACTTCTTGTCTTCAGTGCACCAAGAAAGCATTTACAGTATTTTACTTCCTATCTTCATTTGACTGGCAAAGTGTCACATGTAGCACTTAAGGAAGTTATCTATTTGTTTACTTAAATGTATTGGTAAATAGTCCTAAACCAATTACTTTTTCTGGCTACTTTTTTTGGCCTCTCTTATGCATGCTTAGGAACCTTTAACAAGTTAAATTCTTTTTTCCTCAATTCTGTGGACACCTCTACTTCTTTTTTTAATCAACACTGTATGACTTAAGAGAGAAGGCTGTTTTTCTGATTTGGTATTTCTGATGGAAAAACTACAAAACCTATCCTAAAGATCATCCTAGTGATGTAATGTTGGAGTCTGCCTGAGGTAAAAGAAGGTGACATATAGACAACCCCCTCACTTGCCATATTATTCAAGGAGTCTGGATTTTTCTGAGGATGCAAAGCTTCCACTTCTTTATGTATTCAGCAGATTTCAGAGAACCAACCCCCCCTGATTTTAGGAGGAAATTTCTTGTGAATGTCAGAAATTTAACTGACACCATTTCTTCGCTTGGAAGGTGTAACATACTCTAACTATTAATATTTACCACTCAGATTCCTGACTGTATTTTTATCATTGGAATTTTGGACCTGGAAATAGCAACACAGGCACACATGCATACACACTAGGCTCCCAAAGAAAACATTTTCAGAAGAAAGCAGTACCCATAACATTTAAAGTGTAATTCATTGAGTTTAAATGATGAAGTGAATAATTAACAGCATTCTACTGAATATTCTAGTTGCAGTTTATTATATTTGCTGTCATTATTAAAATTTTCCTATCTCCATAATGAAGAATCTGAAAATCTAAACAAAATAAACCAAATGATAGTTCCTCAAATTATCTGCATTTCCTCTACTTTCCCAATTAGCCTCACTTTTTTGCTAAATCCTTTAGTTGTAGAAAGTTATTTATATTCGAAATACATACTCCATGAAGGCTAAACATCTGGTAAATCTTCCTTTCTAAAACCAAACTAAACCAAATCAATAAAACCCTTACTGTTTAAAAAATCTCCAGAAAATAAAACTCCTATAGAAATATTTTTGTTATCAGTCATGGATTAATATCTGATTAATGTCCAACATAATTTATATTTTCAGAATCAAAAATACTGTTTTCAGTACTGACTTTTCCCTGGAATGTATTCTTCCTTTTTTGTTGTGAAAATGCTGACATTTACTGGTGCTTAATAAGGCACAGAGTGGATACACTGATTTATTCAGCATTGTCCTCCGAGACATATACTTTCAAATCACTGGCTAAAAGGAAAACAAAGAAAGCATAAATTCTCTGTTCCAGCAAAGCACAATAGCTTCGCAAAACACCAGAATGCAGGTTTGAATGTAAGCTAAGAAAACAGGTAGCCCTGAGTAATACTTCTACTAATAACATACTGACTCCTTTAGGAAACCATTTAAACAAGTATGTTTAGCGATAATTCCATCTGTGCATAGCATACAGTTTGTTTGTACATGACTCTTTGGCCATTAAGAGCTTATCCACCCTGACTGGTTATTGGTTGCTGGGGTGTTGCTGTTGTAAACCCTTGTAGCAAATGCAATGGGAAGCATGACTGCCAACCCCAGCTCTTATTGCTGCTGGGTCAGGAAGAATTGATGGAGGTCTGCAGGATCCATCACCTGATTGCAGACCAACCTGAGCTTGTGCTTCACCAGCCTCACCTCATAGCCTAATACCTCGGCTTTTAATTTTGTACTTTCAGAGCAATGAAGCAGCTTTAGAATGATGAGTTTCTCTTCTCAATGTGAAATGTCACTTCCATAATTCAATCTTGTATGTGAGTACACTTTTTAAGGTTGAGCACAGGGCAGTTGAAGCTAATTCATTCTGTACAAATGATAAAGTTCAACTTGGGGACGACTCCCACACATGCATGTGCCATGCTCCACACCTGCACATCAGGGATCTTGTCTCTCTTAGCTTCTCACCATCACTACAGCAACGACAACACTCTTGCAAATGCTGTATAACGATGCAGACCTCATGGGGGCTGAGCAGCTGGAGCAGAGGAAATCTTAGCAAAGATCACCTCAAACTGCCACAAAAATGAAGAGAAACAGAGAACACCTAAGATACTCTCTAAGATGTGTTCCTCACCTATGCAATCTCTTGAGCTGTCACAAACTATTTTTGTGGGGCGTTGGGGAGAAGCAACTAATTAGGCATAGACATAGGCTGGATTGCACTTATTAGTCACAGACTTATATAAACCTTCTGGAAAGGCAGCTGCTCACTGTTTTTGGGTGCTCTAATTTGGCTCTTTGCTGTGGGAAAAGCATGAGATGGAGGGCAGACTCTCATCATCTTGTTTTTCTGGGATCACTTTAATTGCAAGCACTCCCAAGTTCAGAAGCAGAGACTAGGAACAGGAAATTGTAGCTGGACTGGCAGAAAAAGACACAGCCACATTCTGGCACCTTGTCTATACATATGTGCTGGAGAAATGCATACCTTTGAAGATGAACTCCATGTGCTATTTTAGAATGTTTATACATGAAAAACCAGTTTCAACACTGGCTTTGGTACCTCTCAAATAAATGAGACAAGAAAGTAAAACACTACTGTTTCACAAGCTAACTAATCTGATCCTGATTCTAGGCACTGCAATATATTTATAATACTTCACAACATATGGTGTCTAGAGGAAACGCTACCTTCTTTCAACAGTCTGGTAAATGTGTTTTGAGATAGTCTAATGACAGGAATGATTCAAGGGGTTTCACTGGTTTGCTCTGGCACACGGGTAATCTGGCCACAAGTGCTTTTAAACGGTATTTTCAAAACTTTCCATGAGATAATGGTGGTTCTTGCAGGATTTACTTCAAAGCAAAGCAGATATCTCAGTCCTCTCTTACACATCTAAAGGCACCACACCTCTGATTCAGACATTATGTTCTTCATTGTTTACTCCATGCATCAGTGTTGGAATAATTTATCTTTCTAATGAAAAGAAATAATGGGAACTGCAAAAGTTTTGAAAAAGCATGTTACATTTGTACCTAAATAGGTGTAATATTTCCTTTTATTGATCCCTCATGTTGGCTGCTGTGGGAATTCACAGTGTATCAGCACATGAGAACAATCAGCAGACATAGCTGGGTTAAATTCTATTAGCTGGATTAATATAAAGTCATTTTGGCTTGTAGCTTCCAACAATTAGCCCCATTATAATTAGAATTTGTTAGCACTGTTGGTGGTGTATTGTCTATTTTTATGCCCCTGGTTTTCTTGCTGGAATGTCCGAAAGGTGTTAGCATGTTGTACTGCTCCATCACGGCCTTCTGAAGGTGAGGCGTTGATGGATCATAAGCTGGATGACAGTCTTATAATAGGAATCATATGGTTTGGGATGCCTGAGTCCACTGCTGGGAAAAACAGACAGAGATGAGATGAACATGGACCATTTGGGATAGGAAAAGTAAAGAAAGGACTATTTACAGGAAATATTTTAAGCCTGCTAATTGCTTGGCGATCTGCAGCAGACTTCCATTTGATTACACATTTGGACTGCTTCAAGGCACACACTGTTTCGGTATCTTTGGCTCTCAGTTAGAGCTCCACTGATGATCTAATGTATAAAGCGTTGGTTTATTAACTCACACGCTTTACATTTTCACCAAAAATGAAATAAAGTGGGAATGGTGAAGGCAGGATTTGAGCTCCTGTGAAGCTGAGCTCATCTGTCAAAACAACAGAGATGCGAAGCATCAGCCAAGAAGTCCAGATATACTGTACTTTTGAAAAGAATGCTGGGTGCCAGGGAGAACAGACTTGGAATCATCTCTATTGGTATGTTCTTTAAAAGCAGTGTAACTTCTACAAGTCTTTCTCTTCGAGTTACAGCCAAAGTTGATTTAGTATGCAAGCAAAACAATCCATGAATCCAGTTTTGTCCCTGTTCAGTTAAATAACCTTTGGGAAGTGTCTTGGGAGTTTCTCAACCTGAGTCCCACATTAGGTCTTGTAGTACAGAGCATACATAACTGTGGAACACAACTATTAAAAAACACTGAAGAGTGACAAGTCTCTTTGTTACTGAATCCAATGTCCTGATATCGGAGGTGTTGTGCTATATCATACCTAAACTTGGAATTCTAAGGACCCTTGGCTTTCAAGACTACAATACGAAATTTCTCCTTGAAACTCAGTTCTCTGAAGGAAACTGTTTCAAACTCACTATATATTTTATACAAACTTTCATAGAGAAAAAAAGCAGAGAGACTTTGTTCAAATTAGCCATAAAAGACTTGAAATTAATTCTATAGACTAAGGAGTACTAAAGTATGAAGTTCTTCCTAGTACTTAGAATGCACTAGAAAAGGGATAAGAGAAAAAAACAGCAAAAATAAGGAGCTTTTATAAATCAGAAAGCTATCCTGAAGCTCAGATACTAAATCTTTGTCAAAAGCCATTGCAAATATCAAACAAGAAAACACAGATTAAGAGTTCCTTTTCTTAAAACAATTGGCCTTCTTCATTAAATAAATATGAAGGATAATACTGCAGCATCATGAGGAGACTTTCTTTAACATGTCAGTTGATAATTCAATACACAATCTCTGTACTTCTATGTTTACACACTACATTGCCAAGATATTAGTGGAAAAGTGCCTGCTATTGTTTCTTAAGATCAGTTATTAAATATGTTGCATGGATTTTTCTTTGTTTGAAGATAAAGTTCACTTATTACAAATGAAATATTGCGTTGAAACTCAAAAGAGGTAAGATGCAAAATATTGGTTGCTGAGACATAGAACACACTATGTTTTTTCTTTCCTATTTGTTCTCCTATTTATTAATAAAGCAAACAAATACATTAAATCCAAAACAAAGCTCATTAATTTGCAGAGAACAAATAAACTGAAAGACATTGACCACTTATGCCTCCCCCACCTTGGCCAGTAATAGAGCATGTGGTAGATCCTTTATCTACACAGTTAATTGTTTATACTAGAAAGTCAACCTTCCTTGCTGGCATGGATAATCTTGCCAAGTGGAATTATTAGGTCTGGTCTCCTGCCAGAGTTTACTCCCAGACTTCATTATTTAACTGTTTCTTTGTATAGAGCTAGGTTGTCATTGAAGTTGGAACGAATTACTATGCTACTTTTGTGCATACATTCACCAGAGCTGTGGGAACAAAATGAAGGATCTTGCATACACACAGGGATACTACAATAAGAGGTCTCATTTCCTCTTCCAGTAAGTTAACAGCATGTGGAAAGACAAGCATGGAAAACCATGTGTGAAGAGCACAAAGCACTCAGAACTTATTTTAAGAAAATGTGGATTTTGCATTCATTTCCTTTTTTGTCTGATAAGGTAGCTGTCACTTTAAACCAGGCTGCCAGGCTGGTCCCCATTGCCTACACAGTATGACACATATAGACAGACAAAACAATTTCTTGCTGTCTCGATTGCGTAAAACAAGTCGCCTTTTGAAGAGCCCAGAGGTCTACATCACATAGTCAAAACATTATCCTGATAATGTTGATGAATTGCAGAAGTCACATAAAACTGCTGTGTTGAGCCATGCTCTGTTTTGTGGTCTTCATTGTAAAGGTTATGCAAGCACTGGAGGGCACATGGCTTATCGCAATATTGAGTCAATGAAAGCTGCTATAATCTCAGAGGAATCCTTTATAGTTTTAAATTGACAGAAAGGATGAAAATTTTGATGAATTTGGCCAAATGATTGCTCATTAAGAACACAGAGAAAGACCTACAAGTGTTTTAGAGATGAATGTACAAAATACAGCAGCAGCATGATTTCTCCTTCCTTCCCCAAGCCTCACTGGAATTTCAAAAACTCAGAGCACAATGATTGACCTGAAAAATAGAAAGAAAAGAATAACCTTTTCCCCAACGTTTACATAATTACATCATCATCATCTTCCATTTTATTTTCTTATCTCTCTTCTTTAAATAACCCTCATAAAACAAAATTTTCCACTGCTCAATGGAAGTTTTAGTAAAAGCAGTCCTGTGAGCTGAGAGTATGTCCCAGAACCACTGTTGATGCTAAGCCCCTCTTCTTGGGCTTCCAAAACCTCATTGTGGTCTTCATGTTTCTGAAGAGGCTATTTCAGTGGCATGAAGGAAATAGCATCTTTAAATTTTGTTCTGTCTCAAGGAAATAAAGGGACCTTTTTAAACACTTGCTTGTACTGGAGTTTCTAAATATAAAGGGAACATTTTAATATTCTTATAGAAACAAGAAGGAATGACTGAGAAAGACAGGCAGGGACTAAATGTAGCAATGGGAGCAAGGAATTCCTGCATTCTCTGTCTGACTCTGATCTCTGGGGTCTTTAATGCATGACTTGGTTCTCATCCCTCAGTTCCCCTCCCTTTAAAATAGCAATTTTAAATTTATGTAAAAGCCACGCAAAGCAAATCATTAGCTGATGAGGAACAATTCATTAGCAAATTCTTGGAAGGTGGTATTATAATCACATTGTAGGATGGTTGATTTACCTCACCACAAGAAAGGCTGTTACAGATCCTAACTTATGCATTTTGCTTGACAGAATTGCAAGCTTCTGGGTCCGAGAAGAACTGTGTGGTGACCTGAAGGCTGGTAAGACAAGCGCAAGAACTCATGCAAACATCAAGGCTTCGTAAGTATGACAGAAGAATAAAGCAGTAAGTCATGACTGCTGAATCCCCTTTTGTGAATCACTAAAGCTACTCAGAAAAGGAACAATTGGGAGGCTGAAGATTTCCTCAGACATCATTGTTTGGGGTCATTCACAGTAGGGAAAAAGCCAATCCCTTATGAATGCTGACTCTATTTAAATCCTGTAGGTGCTCTGGGGCAAACATTTAGGAGTTTGACAATGAAATACACATTTTAAAAATACATGATAACTTATGATAGACTGTGTTTCCCCACAGCATAATGTGACATTGTAGTTGGAGCCCTTGGGACTGTGGAACAATTCAACCCAGGTTGTGTGGAAAGGGTGAAGGAGATGGAAGCTGAAAGACTTTCAGAGCTCTTATGTAGGCAGCAAACTGGACTGTAACTTTTTAATTTCTCTGAACTGCTACTTATCCTTGAAGCAATTGGTCCTGGCACAGTCATGCTTCACAGCTGCCTGTCCCCCATCACCCTTTCAGCGAGCAATAAACATTATTATGTGCCATTGTTCAATTTCTACTGAAAGCTCCTTCTGAGAAAGGTTATTTTAGAAAGATTCTGAAGATATCTCTTCCCCTTGCCTCACTTTTTTTTTTTTTCTCACAACACTTCTTTTCCTTCCCTCTGTCTCCTTCTTTCCCTTTCTAACTCTGATCTAACTCAGAAACCTCTGAGCTTCCCACAACAGTTTTTCTTAACTTTCCTTCTTTTCTTTCCATTCCTTCCACCAGACCTCAAAACTTTTTTTCCTATCCCTGCTGATGTAAGATATCCCCAAGGTTTATGACCAGACAGGAACAAGACATCAAAGCATCATGCTGCATAGACCACCCCATCTCACCCATGAAGGGAAGCAAGTCTGCAGTCACAGTTCCGTGCCATTGCCAGAAATGTTTGTCATGTTCCAAAAGACAAAATATTCAACAGGTAGCAAGGCAGAGACAGTATCTTATCTTTGCAAGTCTTATCCAGGATCCTTACTTGAGGATGCATCTGGGAGTCTGGAGAAGGCACCTACTGTCCCTCAGGTCTTGCCACTAGATGGCAGCCACTGTTGGTGGAGGAGAAGATGATTTCCTCCTCTCTCCCTTGCATTAATCTCTTCTGGAAGTTGTGGTTACAGCTTGCTGCAGTTGCCGCTGCTATCTCACTTGTGATCTCTATTGAACCCAGGAAAAATGACAGCTGTTTCTTCAACGAGTTTAAGTGCCATCAAAGGAAGCCTGGGAGTCTGTTCCCAATTGTGGACTGGAAGAGGCTGTGCTCAACAACTTTGCCACTCCCAGTATTTTCTTCCTTTTAGAAGAGGGAGGTATCAAGTAACTTTCCATTTTAAACCATCAGGAAAATTACATATCCTCTACTTCAAGCATATGACCTTGAAAATCATAGGGCAGGAGGCCTCAGGAACTGCTTTTGCGGCTGTCTAAATGTGATTACTCCCTGACTGCTTCGGTGGTGCTGTCACAGTTTTGGAACTGTTGTATGTGGCACACAGCATCACAGCACACTAACAGTCCTGCAGCAAAAGACCTTCAACTAAAAGCCCCTGGGGCCTTAAGTTCCAGTTTGGATGAAGTTGTCCTGGAACACAGCCAGAAGCACACACTAAATACAGTAAATTTGAATTTGGAACATTTCAGCATTTCTGTGAGTCCAAATTTAGGCAATGCAGAGCCTTTCTTTGTTGCTGGCTCCCCAGAATACTCGTACTAACTTCCCTTAGCTCCTTCAAGTGTGCTCTGCAAGATCTTGTGTGTTGGGAAGTCTGAGTTTGCAGTTTGTCTCTTCAGTCATGGAAATAAGTGACTGCTATATACATCACCTTCTCTTATTTATCCATACTAAAGGATGGTTTTCAGTTGGGTTTTTTCTGTTTGTTTTTTGTACATTGTCTCACTGGGGTGTATCACTGAGACTGGGAAGCAGACAAAGGCATATGGGTATTATCTCTTCACTTAAAAATGGAACAGCTCTGTTTCAACAGTATGACAGCTGTGGTCCTACCACAATTCATTCTATTAACATTTTGAGTTGAGGTTTTTTTTGAATTATCATATTCACGTAGTTCTATGCAACTGAAATATCGTATTTCACATTCAGCAACATCATAATGTAATAACTCACTAAAGAAATCAAATGACTCTATAAAAAGGTTCAGGGCTTGATCTTTCAGCTCCTTAATGTGCAGTGACACTTTTTATCCTTACAGATGGCTCCAATACTTCGCAGAAGCAATGCATATTTTTTTCCTAAGAATAATGAGTTGAAATTTTTCTCTTGTACTGAGGAAGTCATAGATACAACACAAAACTTGTTTAGGCAAGCTATAGAAAAATGAGGTTTGAACTACAGACAGAATAAATAGAACAAAAGTAAAATGACAGACAATCTGTTTCAGTGTATTTCCCATAGTATTTGTTTACTTTTTTTTCCAGTTACACTCTCTTGCTGGTTTAAATATTCGTGGAAGTGGAGTGAAGCATTTATAGCTGAGGTCTAAGTGAAATATCCTGTGTGATGCAGAAGGCTTGAGATTTGGCTCTGTGATTAAATTTGACAATGTAACAGGCCATTTAGTCAGTTAATTTCAGATCTGGGTTTAAAAACTTTTGATTGTTCATCTAGTTTTTTGTATTGCCAGTTAGAAGAATGTTGTCCTTGGCTTGGAATTCCTCAACAAGACACAGAGAGATGTCCCATATACTTTTGCTTTTCTTAGTATATGCCATCATTTCCTTCCTAATCCATGCATTAAAGAAGGGCTAATTTGAAGGAGCTTGATCTTTTATGTTTTTGTTACACATTTCTTGCTAGAGGCTGGAAGTAGTATTTTATATATGTCTGCGAACCATGCCTGAGCTGCAGCTATCCTCATGCCACTGAAGCAGAGGCCCAAGATCTAGTAATGTAACAACCATATTTGAAGCAGAACCAGGCTTAATTTGGCAAAAAAACCCCCTCCAAAACAACAAAACCACACAAAAAAACCCCCAACAAAACAAACAAACAAAAACCACAACAAAACCAACCAAACAAACACAAACAAATAAACAAAACCACACACAATCAAAAAACAAACAAACAAACCCGCCCACCCACCCAACCAACCAAACCACAAAAAAAAAAACAAACTAAAGGAAATTTCACACTTGGAGACGGTTTCTTGAAGAATTACAGAATTTTTACTACTGGTGACCTAAAATTCCACTTTTACCGAAGACAGATATCTTTCAGGTGTGTTCTTGCCACTTTGGAACTGCAGTTCCATTTCTTAAATGAACACACATTTATGTTATATAGGTGAAAGGGCTCTATTTTTGTTCTCCCTTTTCAGAGCAACACATAATTTCTGAGAAATTATTTTATTTTTCCTGATCATGTGATTTTTTAAACATATAAATGTAGGTCTTACCTAAAAGTGAATGAATGAAGGTATGTGGTATCTGAAACTACCACAAGGCTAGAAAGTGAGACCAAGATAACAATTCAAATAAATTTTTTATTCAGATTTTTTAATTCCTGAGGGTGTTTCACTTCCTTCTGTTGTGGTTTAATGACACAGATTTCTCTCTAAACATGGCTCTTGAGGCATCATCCTTTTTCTAAAATTTATTTCAACCATTCACCCTGAAAACCAGGTTAGCTGCAACATCTTTATAGAGCATATCTTTTGTACCTCCTTACTCAAGAGGAGTTATTTCTGATTTTTTTTTTTTTTTTCCCTCTGGGAAGGTATTGTGGTCTGCAAAGAAAGCTAAGGTCCAGGGCATAAACAGAATTGTCCTATTCATAGCTCTGCTGTTTGTATGTTATGATGTGTGCATGTATTTCTGGCTCAACATCCTTTCCCAGTATTTTTGCACAATAACAGTTCTTCTTTCCTTCTTTTTGTATTTCTTTATCTTTTTCTTTCTTTCTTTTTATTATTCAATTTTAACTTGTCCCTTCCCTCTCTATTTCTCACTGTCTGTCCTTTTCTCTCTCCTTCTCGTTCTCTTTATTTTCTACCCCCCCCTTCATTTACCTTCATTCATTAAAAGAATAAAAAACTAAACAAACAA
>JAAGNO010004024.1:68001-78455 GCA_033439905.1 Ceryle rudis | reverse complement strand
TGATGTTTGCCCTCCTCCAGTCCCCAGGCACCTCTCCTGTCTGCCATGACTTGCTGAAGATACTGGAGAGTGGTCTGCAATGACTTGTGCCAGCTCCCTCAGCACCCGTGGGTGCATGCCGTCAGGACCTATGGACTTATGGATGTCCAGATTACTCAGCTGTTCTTTAACCCAGTCCTCATAGTCATAACGTGGTAAAACATGATGAAGTGTAGTTTTAATCTGACATCTATGAAATTTATTAGACTGAGTATATCTTGAGAACACTGCAATCCCTAGAAGAGTGTTATGATGATTGGGCACAACTTTTAAGGAATTATCCTAATTTTCAGAAAGTGTTCAGTACCTCTAGAGACGATGTTTGTTGAATCAAAGGTGAAGTGTGAAAGAGTCTGAATTTGCTCTGACATGTCATTGTATACACACAAATTTTATGTCTGTTGTGTCTGCAGGTTGACAGTGTGCTGCAGAGTTTCTATAAAATAAATCAGTAACAAGAAATTAAGAAGGAATTATTTGCTTACTAATGCTGCTGTCAAACCTGCCTATCAGCAGGTGTGAATCCTTTCTCTTGTGGAACTTGGACATGATTTAATACCTAATCAGGAAAAAAAAAAAGTTTCAATTGAAGAAAAAAATAAAAGAAAAGAACTGATGTATGTTTTCATTCATTGCTACTTTAATACTTAAGTTCATTTGGGTTTTGTCCCCATATTTTCTTTAATACAGGGAAGTAATCCCCAAAGTCTTGAATTGCTCTCCTTAAAATCTTGGCTATGACCCACTTTCTCCTATGGACCAGACAACACACCATGTATGACAAACCCAAGAAATTAGCTTAGAAGTCACTGGGATTTAGGGAGTAATGAATGAGTGGTGATAAAAATGTTACATAAGCATACAGACATTACTACCTGTCTTATTCCTTCCACCTCTGCTTCATAGGTTACTAGTAATATTTAATGCAGGAAGAAAACTGTCTAAAATTGGATATTAAGATGTACATTTAATCTAATACAAATGAAAAGCACTCACAGTCATCATCTGGTGCCTCCTCCCAGGTTTGTGAGCATTTTTGTAGGTACTGCTGAAGTGCTTGCTTTTGAAACTGGTACTAAAGTCAATAAATGTGTGTCTGCAACAGAGGCCAGATAAAATAACTGAAAATATTTTAAGCTAAATCTTTAGAAGATGTTAGTAATAGCCTGCAGTTATGGCACAGTAACTGAAATAAAGAGTGGCTTTCTTGGTGAACTCTGTGTCATAATATTCACTTTGTAGCTTGCAGTTATCCTTTGGAGATTATAAAGACAGAAAGGGACTGTAGGGATAATCTACTGAGGCATTCTAAGCCTGTGACAAAATCAGCTTGTTGATAATATTGCAAGGTGTCTTTTCTGAGAAGTCCTGGCAATGATCTAATTAGTGGTGAGGAGGGTGAAAGAAATCCTGTCTAAGTGCAGCTCAACTCTTCCCTGCTTACCCTCCTCTTCTCACAAGTTGCTGGTTGCATCTTTGCTCCTCAAGGAGATGGACAGTGCATCTTTTGTTTGGTTCCTACCATTCCTTGAAGGTTGCTCTTTGGCACTGTCTTGGCAGTGTCATTAATTCTTCATTGCAGCTTGTTTTTACCATTTTAACAGCTATATATAATTTATATTCAGGGTGCCTCTGTCTCTGTCCCTTTGAGCATCACAGTATGTTGGGTACTGATGAATGGGGGCCCTTTCTTAGAACAGAGTACCCAGGGAAAATCTCCTTCTGAGCTCCTTCCTTCCATTTGCCTCTTTATCCTTCTCTTTGCCAGCTGCACGAGGTTGTCAGAGGAACAGGTCTGCATTGCTGACTGCATCCTTTTCATGGCAAAGCATGGAGCATGAAGTGCAAGCAAGGTCCTCATTCCCTGGCTGCAAATATTTCAATACATTCCACTGGTAATATGTCATAGCAAACTCTTTTTGCCTGCTATATTAAGACGAGATGGAAGTCTGAGATGTTGTCTGCAGATGTTTTCATTGCAGCCTGTAAAATCAAGGATGTTGTCTGCAATAGAGTAAACTATTTTTTCAAATGTGTGTCCTAGTATTTGTCATAAGAAAAGGGCCTTGAAAATTGTCTTTTCTTTTTCTCTGATGAGGTTCAGGGTCAATACTGAAGTAAAATTCTAACTTCTGGAAAGTGAAATTAGCAGCAAATGAAGTAAGCAGAAAATAACAGCTTGTATTAAATTAAAGTCCTTGTCTATGTCTGTTTTGATGGTTCATGATTGTGCAGGTGGTATGAACTCTGTTAGTGTTAGATTTGTTCTACTGTCATGAAATGTATGCATAGAACAAAAAGAGAGTGGCCACTCATGTAACTGGCAGTAAGTTTGCAATCTAAAATAGACACATTCTTCTTTAAGGAATAAGGTATTATCAAGGATAATCTGCATCTGGAATTATTTTTCTTTCTATGCCTTTTACTTGTGTAAGCACACACTGGTTTTAGAAAAACTGTAGATTCATGTGTCAGCTTAAATTTCCAGAAGATGGTGGATCTAGGCGTGCATCTGGGGAGAAGAAGTTGGGGAGCTTAAGTGTCAAGGCTCAAATGGAGCAGTGGTACGGCTGAACCTCACCAAGAGTTTGAACAATTAAAAATAAATAAGAAACATAATAAAGATTCCTTCTTTAAATGGCTCAGAAGCAGTATGACCAAGACTTCTAGGGAGTAAGTAGGACAAATAATTTATAAAAACAATAGAAGTTCAGATGCAAGTGAGAGAAGATTTCCGCACCAAGACCCTCTTTATAGATTATTAATTAAAATATCTATCTCAAATATGAAGTGATGTTAGAAAAGGTGTTGTATGAATAGGTAAAATGTCATTCACATAAGATGTATACGTTCTAATGTAGTTCAAGGATTAAATTATTTGAGCTGTTACAGAGAGAGAACTGAGTTCAGGGGACTGAAATGGTGGTTGACATAACACTAGTTTTTTAAAAGGATTTCGAGGTATATCCAAATCAGGAAGATTGATGTCTTTATCTGCTCTATAAAGAATAGAATTAATGAGCATGGGATAAATCTGGTAGATTTTACATGTTGTTTGGGTTTTTTTCATAATAGAAAAGAATGGAGCATAAATGCACTGGAGTCCACAAACATTTCAGCAAAGGAGATCAAGTTAATACAATCTCTTTGGATTACTGTTTGGCATTGACCAGCGACATTTGGTAATCTCATGTCACAGTCTTCTATAGAAAGAAGAGCAGAAAACATGAAATATCATCTGGAACAGTATTCCAGCAACCTATGGTTCAGACACTTCTTGAAACAGGTGTCATGTCTGTTCTCTATCACTTTTGATGGTTTTTTTTGTTGTTCCAGGAATGTATTTCTTCTTTGTCTCCTTGTAAACCTTCAGCCTATTCTGTGTCTTTCAGTAAGGAGTTCTACAGCTTGTCTGCATGTTTTGTAAGGATCGATCTCCTTTTGATTTGTTGAACCTGAGAATCAACTAGTTTCATTTAATGCCTTCTCATGTTGTATTCAGAAAGACAGTGACTGTTCCATAACAGGCATGACAAAACAGATGTGAATTATCTTTCTTTTGCCTTATGTTGCTATCTTCCAGTTTCAGGAATTGCAATATTTTGTTTTTTCTCATGTCAACATTTAATCAGCCTTGTTGGTTTTCCCCATAATTCTCCTTGTTGTACTATTGTTGAAGACAGAGGTCTCAAAGTATTTTGAGTTTTAAACTTGATATTACCATAGATTTACACAGTATCAGAATAAGGTTTTAATTCTTTTTGTCCAGCATTCCTTCCAACTAATTTTGAATGTTCTGTTTGCTTTTTCTTTGCTGCTGGGTGTAGAACTGATATTTTCCCAGGCCTCTCACACAAAGATGCCATTCCAGGACAATAGAAATCATCTCAGGATTATCACTGTACAGATGAAAATAGGGCTGCTTTTCATCATGTGAATCACATCTATCTCAATTGATGTTCATCTGCCTTTTGTATTTCACTATTGAGGTCTTCCTGGACGTCGTCACAACTGGATGTGATCTCCACTATCATCAATAGTACTGTCAACACATCTGCGGTCTGGTCTCTAAAGCAGTGAATAGTGGAATGTGATTGTCAGAAGCCAGGTGGTATTAGTTTGGATGTAACTGTTGGTGCTTCTAAGCTTTGCTGACCTGATGGCTGTAAAAACGTGTATTTTTAGAGGGTCACAAACATGATTTTGAAAGGTAAGTACATATAGTCCACATGTAGATTCATCACTCCTGTTGAATTATACACTGAAGTGGTCTGAAGTATAGCTGAAGTGACTATGTAAAGAAAACACGCAGGTACATTTGTTACAGCACTTCTACAGAAGGTTGGGTATAGTTAAATGTTTGCTTTTCTAATGCTTATGTCTTGTCTGGTCATGGAAGACATATCTTCAAATGATGAAGAGCAAAACAGTAGAAATTAATTGTCTCTGACACTGATGCACTGCATTAAATTATCTAGAATTCCATAGGGGTGAATCTTGAGCATTCTGTGGCATATCTAAGTTTTTGCTGACATTTGTCTAAAGGAAAAACTAAAATCATCCATACCACTTCATTATCACTGGGCCAAGTTTGTGATGCTATGAAAAATTCAGTGACAACATTTTCATCACAGGACACTTTAGCAGCTCAATCATAGTTCTAAAGCTGAGGTGAAATAGCATTTGGGATCTTACTACAGTAAAAGAGTATAATTTGATTTTAACCACTTAAGCAGAAAAAGACAGGTCACTTCTGAACTATTCTGCTTCCCCAGTAAAGATTGTTTCATATTGTGGATTTCAGACAGATCAAAACACCTGTGAAGATTAAAGTGTTCAATGAGTTTAAATGCATCTGCTTAGAATCTCTTTCTGGGGTGTTGAAATAAAGCCTCTATAACTTACTGGGTTTACTATTAAAATAGTTTGTGTACTTATCAAAAATGTGCCCCTTGGTGGTACCTATACAGCTATGAGAGATAAGAAATGCACATTGTGAAATTAATTATCACTTTGTCAAGTTTGTTTTCTGAAGGAAGAGGGATAAAGGTGAATACTGTAACCTAACAACTTGCTTTGGGCACAGTGGTTTATGTTGCTGACAGACTTTTACAGTCCTTGAAGTGCATGTAAGTTTCCATTATCTGGAATTATGTACAAGATAATATTTTAACAGCTAGATGAAAAAGTTACAGAATTAACATCACAACTGTTAAAACAGGTGTTGTTATTTGTTTTGTTTCAAGGATCTGGGCACTAAGAAATTTTAATTTCAGACTTAAGCAAGTTGTACCTCCAGATTCCCTGTGTAAGATTCCACTATGAAAATCTACTACATATAGGTCTTTACAAATAAAGGGTTTTCTGACTTCTTTCCTTTCTTTTCGTTTGTTTCTTTGTTTTGGTTTGGTTTTTCATAGCTGCTAGTATTACACAGAAAAGGACAGCATAGATGTGGGTTTTTTAAAGGTGAGCTGTGAATCTAATTAATATGCTAACAGTTTACAGTAGGAGATTTGAGGAAGAGGATGATGACTTTGATAAGATGCCAAGCTGCCGTCAGAAGCAAGTTCAGTGCTGTACCATTTTTGTGTATAAGGGAGAAGATCCTTTCAGCACTTTAACCTATCATTTTGTCATCATGAAGCATCCACTGAGGACAGCATTTATACCATGTAGCTTTGGACACTAGACAGATAATATTTAGTCTTCCTGAATTCTCATTTCTTCTTGGGAGAATCAAAGCAGAAAATAATTTAAACAACTATCTTCTCTTTGAACAGAGTCAAATTTAGCTTTAATCACTCTTACGCAACAAATAAGGCCCAACACTCTAAGATGTATCTGGTCTCCCACATACCAGTTAAAACTTCCAAATAAATTCGACTTGTTTCTGGAATTAGTATCTTTTATGATTTCCTAACATTGTTTGGTTTTATTTTTTCCTGATGTCAATGTAACTTTTAATTTGAAGTGGTTTTCTTCTTGTTGCCTGACTGTTGCCTTCCACCCCCAAGTTGCAGAACAGTGTCTTCAACCGTTAATTGAAAGCCAGTAGTCAGACCTCCAAGCTATCTCTAACAGCACAGCTATGCATGTCTGATGTATTCTGTCAAGACCTCATTTATGTGGGTGGAACAATATCTTTGTTAAACCACATTTGCAAAACGTGTTTTCAAGCTAATGCTGTTTCCATAGGCAAGCCAAGGTACCTCAGGCCAGTTTGAAGGCTGTTGCATCGTGCTTCACATGTGCTGTGTGTATTTCAGATGTGTTACTACATTTTGTTCTATCTATGTAGGCAGTGTTTGTTCAAAACCAATATATGCAACTCCTCCCTTCACATACGAAGAACTTTCTCTAAGGAAAATTGAACTTATCAGGTTTTTTGTGTGTTTCTCATTCATTTGCAACTGGAACATAGATGTGAGGACTAGTTTAAACTTTGCAGCTCCCCCTTTCAACTGTCTCTTTCAGCAGCTTGAACAAAAAAGGAGCATGAGAAACTTTCAATGTATTGCCCTATATGTTCACTAACTGAAAGTTGTATCACCAAATGTTTTTAAGTAGCAGCTTGTATTGTCACTTTAAATTAAAATCAAGCCACATTAGAGTATAAAAGTTGCCCTTTGAAAACTAATACAAATACAAATTTTATATCCCACTTCACCATGCAGCCAGAGTCTTTCAGATATATCTGATACATTCAGTGAAAAATTCTAGCTTGTAGGTAGCATATTAGAACACAAAACATGTTAATGTGACATTATCAGTAAATATATAATTATTTTTCAAATTCCTTCCTCTTTCTGCAACTTCTGACATTTGAGTGGGAAATTTCTCAGTTTTAAGACTACAGATGTGTTAATTATTAACTTGAATTCTGTGAATGAGAGAAAGGAGCATGAATCTTTGGAAGTTTTGTTCTAACTTGGCAAAAGAAAGATGAACATTCATTTATGATAGACTATTTTTATTTATTTTTATTTTATAAAATGAAAACCCGGTTGCTTATTCACCTCTGCTTCCTTTAATTTCCATAATCCCTGGCTAGATCCTGATGTTTTTGGTGTGGTAGCTCAATTTCATCACTGAGCACAGCATATAATAGGTCATATTCTCTTCTCAGTTACACCCATGCAATGCCATGCACATGAGGTCAGTGGGATTGTAGGGGTGTAACTGAGAACTTGTTTTCACCCATCATCATGTTCCCTTTGGACAGTAGATAGAGGCACAAGATGGTGACATATAGATGGAATACCAGGCAGTCAAAGAAGTGATTATATTATAACTAAGCTGATTCCTGTGTGCTTTACAATCTCAGATCATTTCATCAACTTTTGATAGCTCACTTATTGAGAAATATTTCTGGTTTTGCTGCATTTCCAAAGTAGTTCTTAATTATTCATTATTAGTAGTTTAATTTTCTGTGGTACTTCCTCAGAGTTGTAGATTGCAGATGGTTACTACAGAAGCAATTAGAACATGCCCAATTAAACAATACATCAGGTTCTATAGTCCCTTGTGTGTATTCAGCAAAGCTTACTTACTTAGATGCTAGTGTCCTTAGATGTGATTTATTTGGTAGTGATTTTCTTTAAGGTGGAATACACAGCAAGAATATTTGGATTATTTTATTTGAGCTGTAGAATATGCCAACCCAGAACCCACTAATGCAGCACGGAGGCAGTGCAGGTGTAAACAGATGCCTTTCATCTTTAAATATAGTACGGCATTCAGAGTTGTTTTATCTTTCCTGGAAGTAGATTCTTTTTTATGATGTAACTGAAAGCAAATGAGATTAATGAGGATCATCTTATGCAACAGTAACTTTCCATCACAAGAAGATTGTATGGCAACTACATTATTTAAGGCCTCTATGATTTACAGTTCTTCTGCTGTAAAATAGTCAGAGGCTCTCACTGTTCCTACATACACGTATGTGCTTCATCTCACAGCTCTGTAAGGATGTGTACAGAGAAAGGGAATTCTGATGCACTAAACCCCACTTGTTCTAAGGAAATTCAGCACTTCCATCTGTTTTCTTCCACCATGAGTCATCAGATATGGGAATTGACCTTTGCCTTATTCTTAACATAGAAAGCATAGCTTCACTCATGGCCTTGTCCAACCATCCCCTCTTCCAGGCAGAGGTCAACACTTTCCCAGACTGCTCACTGGGATGTGAGCTAAGTCTATAGAGCTTCCAGAGAAAATAAGGATTCACCAGCATGCTGGTATGCCCTGAGGCCATAGTAGTGTTCTCGGGGAACAGGCAACTCAGTGTAGTGACCTCATCTGTGTTTCAACAGAAAAGATAAAGCCTGAAAGCTCCTTTTGCATCACTTTGCATTTTCATTGACATCCCAGACCACCTTACTTTACTAATGACTTGTTAGTCCAAGTATGAAAAGATAAGAATAAAATGATCATAAGACTACCCAACTTATAATTAGTGTGATTACTTCCAAGTATCTTACATTTGTTTTGTGGTTCTGATATTTCTGTTATGTGAATGAAGAGATAAAACCAATCGATTGAGGTGGAAGAGACTTCTGATTTTGTTCTCAACAAATTTAGATTCAAAATCAGTAACACTTCCCCCAAGCAAACTACTCCACTGTTGCATTTGACAAAAAGTTTCTCTGTTGCCAGGGTCCTGACATTTTCTCCTGCAATCAGGCCACCTGCTGGAGTTTGGGTGGGATTTTCCCACGTCCAAGAGCTTACAGGTTTGTTTTGGGATGTTTACACCTGAATATTCCTTCAAGACATTGAGCTATCAGTTCACTTTCTCCTCAGCCAGAGAAGATTCCTCTTTTCCACACCTGTTGGCTGTGCTGGCACTTCTTCACTCTGCAGCAAAAAAATGCAAGACCAGTATTTCCCCTGATACTCTCTAGATACACAGCTTTGCATCCTGATGGTTGACACACTCCTAGAAGAACATTCCAGGTTCTGATCCCTACTCCTGACTTCATCTGCGTTGTCCTTAACCTAATGATTCAATATCTTTATAAGAAGCTGAGGAACAAAGGACTAAATGCTCTCCATCTAAAAGAAGGTGTTGAAGCCATCTACTTGCTAAGTTCTCTCATGTAAAGTTTAGATGGTAGTTTCTGGTTTGCTTCATAATAAAAATGAAATTGTGTATGTATTATGAAGTACTAGACTTTGGCTAAGTCTTGGGTCACTTCAAAGACTTTAGATCTGGAACCTTTCTACGTAGCCTTTACATGTATGAGCCAGACTCAGGGTTGCTCAAACAGCTGCATGCACAGATGTAAAACTTTTTTCTAGGGAAGACAACAATGAAAGATCAGGTAAGGTGGTAGGCAGCAGGCAAGAAGGGATGGATTGCTATTTTGAATTTGCATGCTTTACTTCCAGCTAGAACATGCCAAATGAGGATTTAAATTAGTGAGTGTTATAATGCACAGGAAGACTCACTGTATCTCCCACCTGTGACTGGGTTTTTTTCCCTATAATGTGCATGTCATAGTAGAAGTACTTCTATTGTCGGTATATGTGATTTAGTGGAAATGACAAGAATTCTGAAGACTATTTCAGGACTTGGCAAAGGATGAAATGCACTAGTGTTCCAA
The DNA here is from genome assembly GCA_033439905.1 of Ceryle rudis. NCBI lineage: Eukaryota > Metazoa > Chordata > Aves > Coraciiformes > Cerylidae > Ceryle > Ceryle rudis. The sequence goes on along the minus strand of JAAGNO010004024.1, from coordinate 68,808 downwards.
ATTCTACAATTTCTTTCACTAAAGTGCTGGTTAACTTGTCCTGAGTATTCATACTTATGATTTCTATGGGAGACATAGATTGCATAATGAAAAGTGTAATTCATTCTGAGTCACAAAAAGAAGCTTAAAAGATAGTATTTTTACTATTCGGCTTTTAAAACTTCTTCGCACATTTGTTTCCAATGTGGTTCACTTCATTCCAGAAACCCTTTTTTTAAATGGTTCAACAGAATAACAAGATGTTAGCCTGTAATCTGGGAAAATATTTCAGACTGAATCAGGATGAAAAGCTGACCTAAAAGATTTATCAGGATTCCTCCCATAAGATACTTTTACATGGAGACTGTTTTCAAGTGATGGTTGTAGTTTTTTCAAAGTTAGGAGGAAGGAAGGATATTGCTGATTATAATAATGCAAGGAATGTAATGTTGAAATCATTACAGACTGAACCAGGGTGACCCAATATGATAATTTCTTATGGTAATTGTAGTTCATTTCTTAAAGTAAGTTTAAAATAAGGTTTTAGTCTTATTGTTATGGAATAAAACCCAGTGAAGGACTTAGCTGATATGAGATGCCTCCTTGCACTTTTGATCCAGTCACTCTTATTAAACTAGTAAGTGTTAAATGCCAGGAAGTGCTTTTTCTAATTTACTGCATGTGCTTTGATCCCCCTTGAAGACCACAGTAATTTGGATAAATTTATGTTTAAAGAGAGACATTTCTAAGCATCCAATATATAACAGTCTTTCTCATGAAGTGACACATGAAGGGACAAAACACAAGGATAACTTACAAAGACCCAAG
>JAAGNO010004024.1:0-22092 GCA_033439905.1 Ceryle rudis | reverse complement strand
CTACACCCTCCCTTTCACAGCACCACAGAAGCCCTGTGGTTGGAAGACCTTTAAGATCATCAAGTCCAACCATTAGCACCAGGGCCACTGCTACACCATACTCTTGAGTACCAAATCTATTTGGCTTTTAAATACATCAAGGTATTTTGATTCAACCACTTCTCTGGGCAGGCCAGGATGCTGTTATCTTGGCTACCTGGGCACACTGCTGGCTCATGTTTAGCTGCTTATCAATCAGCACCCTCAGGTCCCTTTCTGCTGGGCAGCTTTCCAGCCACTCCTCACCCAGCCTGTAGTGCTGCATGGGGTTATCGTGGCCCAAATGCAGGAACTGGCACTTGGCCTTGTTGAAGCCCATGTGACTGGCCTCAGCCCACAGATCCAGCCTTTCCAGGTCCCTCTGAAGAGCCCTCCTACCCTCAAGTAGATCCAAGACTCCCACCTAACTTAGTGTTGTCTGTTAAGTTTGCTGCGGGTTGTTTCAATCTCCTCGTGAAGTTCGTTGGTAAAGATGTGAAACAGGGCTGGCCCCAGCCCTGAGCCATGGGGAACACCACCTGTGACCAGCCACCAACTGGATTTATTTCCATTCCCCACCACTCTCTGGGCCCAGCAATCCAGCCTGTGTTTGACCCAGCACCCAGCTCATGCATGCATCCAGGCCTAGGGCAGTCACCAAGTGGGTCACTTTGTCATAGAACATGAGGTTTGTTAAGCGTGACCAGCCTTTCATGAACCCATCCTGTCTGGGCCTCATCACCTTGGTTGTACTGTAAATGATGTGTTATGGCACTGAAGATTTGTTCCATGACCCTCTCTGGCACTGAGGTCAGACTGACAAGTCTGTAGCTCCCCAGATCCTCCTTCCAGCCCTTCTTGAAGACGGGTGTCACACTTGCTAATCTCTAGTCTGTTGAGACCTCCCCAGTTAAATTTATCATTAGTTGCATTGATAAGCAGCCAATCTGGATTTCCTTAGAACAAATCATTTTGCTCCAAGATTGCAAGATTGTGTCATTGTAGCAAATTTTATCTTGATTAACATTTAGTGACGCAATAGCAATATAGCTGCAGCAGCACACAGCTCAGTTCGGTCAGGCCCAAGCAGAGAAGGGCTTGCAGTTGGGCTCCTACTGTTGCCTGTAACTCTGGAAATCCACAGGACTGCTCAGGCATGTCTGTGAGAGCTGCCGTCACAAACAAAACACTGCAGAGAGGGCATCCATCACATGCCAAACACAGGATATAAGGTCATCCCCTGTTCCTTCTGCTCATGCAACTCTTAGAACACTTGGTATGTTTCAAGTTGCATTATCTTGATCCAAGGTATGCTGTTTTACTGCAAAACGTTCTTATATAATCCTGCATTCTCTTTGTTCACTCATTAGTAGAGAAAAAGAGATGGGACTCCTCCTCTGAGTCCTTAAAACAAATGTTAAATGCACTTAAACACACACCCTACACCATCCTTACCTTTCATGTGGTCTGTCCACCACATGGGAAAAGCTTGCTAGATGAAGTCTCAACGTAGATGCATTTTTCTGTAGTTGCAGGCACACCTATAGTCTAAGTCATATTTAATCACTGTTCCATTCACTCCTTGTACAGATTCCAGCACCTCTATAAAGAACAAGGTTTACAGACTTGCTGTGATCTAGAATTTCCTGCTGCTGTCTCCTCACCCACCTGTGATAGCCATTATCTACTCCAAACTTAAATCCTACATTAAACATTAAATCCTACAGTTCTCAACCTACCATTTCAAGCTACTTTATCACCTAAATCATTTGATAGTAATCATTTCACTTATTTTACTCAGTGTAGGACTCAGAGCAAAGACTGACTGCAAGAAAATACTATCTTCCCCAACACCCCTTCTGATAGAGCTCTACAGGAACTTACTTACTGCTCTTTAAAAACGACATAGTTCAGGCTGAGAATTTAAGGATGACTTGTGGTAAAGCTTTACCAAGTGTGTATCCCAAGTTACACTTTCCCCTTCCTTCTCACAGGGTTTATATTGTGATCGAATGTCAAGGTACTCTTGGATTCTCATGTCTTTAGCATGAGAAAAAAGAAAGCAAAGCAAGCAAAATGGTTTTAGCAGTCTAACATGGGAAAACAGCATTTTCTCCATATCTTAGTAAAAGACATGAGGTACCATTCTTTTCAAAGACAAAGTTTGGAAAAACAAAGAGCTCATCTTGAGGCAAACAGCAGCCTAAAGCTGTCATTTCAAAAGAACTGAAGTTTGTCACAGTGTAAAAGATCATTTACAGATACTTTTACTGGAGATAAGTGTTGAGCGTCCCTGCCACAGATGACACTGATCTCCACCCATAATAATTTTGACTGCTTGCACACAACCTAGTGCTTCTGAACTTACTGCCAGCAACTGCTGAGAAACGTGTCATTTACTTTGCTGCTGAGGAGCACCGCTGAGCAAACGTGCAGCTTGTATGTCACAAATATCTTCTGAATGTCATACAAAGTGGAAAATAATAAAAAAAACCCCTCCAAAGCAGGAACTGTTGATCAACAACCTGCATTTAGGACAATATGAAGAACTGCTGTATAAAAAATAATTTTAAGGACTGAACAGCAAATGACAAATAGGAAGAATCCTGTTTGCCTGAACTTCTTCAATGGTAAAATGCTGTGAACAGGAAGGACTTCTGCAATACAATGCCTTCGTGTCAACAGTTTTATGATCCTTAGAACTAAAAATTTCCTTGGCTTGTTTCATTGGTATTCCTAGTCACAGCTACTCATAAAAGATAATTAAGAATGAATCTAATAAGTACAACAGCTTTGGATGAACTGGAAATGTGTGGATATCATACAAACACTGCTATTCATAATAAAGTCCTATAAATATTAAAAGCTAGACTTGCTTAATATAAAAAGTTATCAGATGACTCTCTGTGTATTTTGAACATGTATACATACACCCAACAGTCAATACCCAAGAGTCCTTAGGAACTTCCCTCCCCCCTAGTCTAGGAATGGCACCTTTGAAATCCAGAAATTAGTTGCTTTGATGCTATGTTTGGAGCAGTATCCACATTTAAAGATTCAGAAATAGATTTTTGCCTCATCCCAGATCACCTGCACAGTTGAAGGCTTCTATGTGTACGCACTATGGGCGTCATCGTTCCGTATTCCTCTGAACCTGCTGGTTTATAGGCAGGGGTATTTATGTGACCTAAACTGGAGAAATCTGTTTTTCCTGGCTCTAGATTAGAAAAGTGTTTTGGACAAGTACTTCTGATGGTGATTTAGATATGTAGGTATATGTGAGATAACAGAAAGCTAGTAAGTAATAAACATTTTCTTTCTAAACGCAGGGTAACCTGGATCTATGAAACAAGTTTTTCAACCATGAATGACAACAGCTACATAACTTGCAGTGTATTTTTTTTCCAGATTAGGTCATTCCAATCACACACCTGTTCAGAAAAATAAAAAATACTGCTGACAGGCATCTCTAATGCAGTCAATATGAAGTCATATAGTTGTCAGGTGTAAACACACCTGTCAGTCACTATTAAAATAAGTCATTACATTACTGAAAGTCTGTAAAACTGTAAAAGAAATGCTAATGGCAAACATTACTGAAAGCAGCCTACTCTTTTATTACTAGTGAGTACAATCAAATTTAGTTGTTTTCTTCAACCTTTGGAATATTGGGACATGCAATTTGTTTATCTGCACACTCCTAAGAAGCTAACTCTTCACTTAGTTAATGTGGCAACCTTGTATCAAATGCAACAACCACTGTGGAGCCTTTAGAATTCTTTTCTAACAATACTGAAAAAAGTTGGGGAATGATTACCTGAAAATTACATCTCTCAAAATTAATACATAGGATATTTTACGCAGAGCAGAACAGGTTCTCAAATTCCACATCCATGCCATCTCAGCATCTAGTCAGACCACTAAAATTATGGTCCTTACCCATATTCATATCTTATATTAAGACTAGAAATACTGATTATTTGAAGAATAAAAAGTTGAGAAAATTAAAGCTGAATGTAACTTAGGCCAGAGGTCCTAGTTTTAAGATGCAAGTATAGCTATAATAAAATAACAGGGATTGTTCAGACAGAACTGAAAATATTGTCATAAACCTATTGTAGAATCACAATGTTTTTTGTTGTTCTAAGAGTGGTCTTATTGCTATACTTATCATTTTTACATTTAATGACATAGGTTTATCAGACAAAAAATTAAAGCCTTTAAAATTGCATGGTGTAAACAAAGCTGCCCTGAAACTCAGATATACAACAGACACCCTTTCAAGAATTACATCAGGAGTGACAGTACCGACAACATTAAAAGAGTACATGTCACCTGGAGTTAGTTACATTACGATCGCTAATAACATATGTTATGCTCTGTTTGCAGGAGGGGGGGTGTCCACTAGGAGACAGGCTATACAGCGTGAGAAAGAAGATTTGATGACACTTCCCCATCTTCTCCCGACATAAGTTCTTCCATGCTCTGCTGTTTGGTAGTAGGTGACACTTTCTAGTTGCTACTGTACAAACAGAATGCTGAAGGCCATCACGACACAGCACACAGCCACGTAGGGGCTCTTCCGTTCACCTGAGAGGAGGAAGAAAAACAAACCAAAAAAAAAATTCAGGCATGATTAAACAGATCTTGGCGGCTTGTAGCCTAACATGGTAATTATCCCCTTGCTCATGCAAATTAATGTTCAAAACTTCTTAGCTGGAGAAATGCTATTGCAACTACAGCTGCATACTGAGGAAGAACATGCATGGGAGTGGGAAAACTAAGATGTAGGATAGGATATATTGCTACATAGAAACAAAGTTGGAGATGTTTGCTTTAAGCAAAGGTCAATGCAATGACTGCTATCTTACTGTAAACCGTCTTTTTTGAGATGCAGTTTCCAGGAAAACATTAAAACCACCAAAGGAATATATTGCTGCTATCTCTTACTGCCAAAGAGAGTCAAGAGGCAGGCACTGGAAAGCTGGTCAAGACACCAACTCTTGCACTGTCTCTGTTCCCGGTTCCAGATAAGGGCTATTGCTGCTCAGAAGCTGTTCCATGTCAGCTGACAAGAGGTGAACCTCAATGCTGCCTGGCCATGACAGTTGCTATATGCAGTGTGCATCTCCTGTGCATGGTATTGTGTAGGAGCCCACTAACTGTCTGGAAAGCAAACAGTGGCCCAGACTTGGCCAGATCTCTGTCTTTTTCATTTGCTAGAGGGACATAACATTGTTAGCATGTGGAGAGGGTCTGGTCCACAGATTTTCAGGTTAAGTGTTAAAGGCGGTTAACAGATTACAGATGTTGCACAGACACCTCTATTTCACTCTTTCAAATTAATGTTAACAGTTTTTCATGACAGACCATGGATAAAAGTTTATTTTACTCCATTAACAGACATATTTGGTAGGAAGGGCAACCGAGAAAGAATCCCACCCATTTGGTCCAGAACAAAATGTTACAGAGGCCTATCATTCACCAACTAAACTATGGGGGGAAAAAAAAAAAAAAAGGAATCTTAGGTAGGGATCTGTCACACAATCTGGGTAACATCAGTAATGATAATCTGCCTGCTACTTATTTACATGTACACTTCCTCCATTTTATTAGCCAGGCGTTTTTATTCTTCTACTTAGGCATTACTCTTCATGAATCCACTGAGTTCTCTCTGGAGAGCAGAGAGTCCCCTACACTGGATGGTACTTCCAGGCTGCAAAACCGTCAGGAAGTGTTAACGCAGCAATAACTCTTTAAAGTAAGAGGATTCCTGGTTTTACACATTCAGAACTGTAAGGACAGAGCTGTGGGTGTTTGCTTTAAAACCATGAACCATCTTCTCTGAGACATTGTTTTCAGAAAAACATTAAAGAAAAAAAAAAATTCCAGGGCTCCCAAGTCTAGCATTAAGGTATAATTCTCAGGACAAAAAAACCAAACCAAACCAAACCAAACCAAACCAAACCACACCACATTCAAATACAGGAGGAACATACTTTCCACAGCAAAAGAAAAATAAAATACTTGTAGTGACATCTCCCAAAAGCAAGAGTGCCTGCCACAGTGACATTACAAGATGTTGCTCTGATCTGGCATATATTTAATTAAACTTCAAGTAAGTGAATGAATTAATGTCTGCAGTCTCACATCTGTTTAAAATAAATTTTTGAGGAAGTCCACCTCCTACAGTTTAGGGTATTACAATTTTCATATGGGTTATACTTTCCTGCTCTTAATTTTCTTAAAAGAGAAATCACCATGTGGCAGGATTAAACATCATTTTGCACAACTTTGTAAATATGTAACCACTTGCTAGTTATTAAAATCTTATGCACATGTGGAAAGGTTGTTTAAACATACTGGGTAAGTTAAATGTAAAGAAAGCCAGTAGGCAATTTCATTTTTAAAAGCCTACACTTTCTACATGCCTTTGTGATTAAAAGAAATAAAATGATAGGAATCATCTTCAAAGCCCATTTCCTAGGCTGAGACTATGATACCATTATTTAAGGAAATGTACATAAGGAACATTAAGATGATACCTTCTCAACTGTCAGTCTAAAAGAAAGTAAATTGGGGTGCTCTAGATGTAAATTGAAAAGAAATCAGTGTTCTACATAAAAAAGAGGAAAGGAAGCATTTCAGTAATGGGCACAAGAGTGCATGCATTACCCTGAATGCAGCAAATGCAAACATGTTAGTGTCACTCCATGATGGGAAAGCATATTCCAGATGAACTGCAGTTCTTAACTTCATCAAGTTGACAGGGACCTCAAAAAATCTCTTATATACTCTTTAAAATAGTTTTATAAGCTGTCTGCTGTGCACAGCTAATAAAAAAAAAATTGCACTTAATTAACTAAAAAGAAGATGGTACGGTAAGGTGTTCTCTTCAACCTTTAACAAACCTTAATGCAGCTGGAGTTTTACAATTGTTTTTGCTGGTATAGCTCAAAATTAATTTCTGACAGCTGCCACATTGCCAGTATCTTCCAATTATAATACTAAAATTGGTTCTGCTATTATCTAAATAAGACAATATCTCCAGTCATTTTAACAATGGGTCTTCACAAAACCCTGTTTTTTGTGTCAGTGCTTTCTGACATACTGAAAAATGTATGTCATGTCCCTTTTCAAGCCTGAGAGTGCAGAAAAGGGAACCACCTATCTGTCCTTTAGCTTCAATGACAATCAGGAAGATTGAGAATTACAAGTTCAATGTTTCTGCTCTGCATTAACAATGTAATCTGAAGAACACTGTTTTGATGATGGATTTGTCATTTTTAAAAATCTTGAATATACCTTATTCATTATTATTATACCGTGAACTTCTGTGGCATATTCCCAATTTATTCTCAAAATAAATTCAGAATAATGATTAATAAATATAAATAACAAAACTATGGGAAAACGTCTAAGATTGGATAGAGCTGATCAGCACATAGGTGCTACTTGACCCCAATAGCTTTGCATAATTCAGAAGTGCATAGAAACTACCTAAAGAAAGGTGAGGAAAAAAAATATTAAACAGAACTGTACTGTATTATGCATTTCATGTTGTTTTATTACTATAAAGTCACTATCTGGCTTTTGTCAGTACTGCCTATTAGAATTTCAAATAGCAGATTATAAGGAATCATTGGTATCTTTCTATGTTAATAAGAAGTATGCCCTTGGTTATTTCATGTAGTAAAAATTGAAAAAGATTTTTGAAAATATAATATGATGTATATGAGTTGACATAAAAAAATGCAGGTTTCCATGATGCTGAGTAAGGTCATATCTCCCCCCAACCCCCCCCCCCCCTGTATTTCATGGAGATAAAACCTGCACTTTTGAGATGAGGTATGACTATGGGTCTCACTGCTACATGGAAATAGTTAACCTAATAAATAATGCATAGTCTAGAAAAGGCACTGGTTTTAAGGATTTCAATGAAAAAAATTACCAATCCTGGCGCACTTCCAGAATATTCCCAATAGTCTGTAAAGATAGAATAAATTCATTAGGTTCCTTGTTTAATAAAATAATTTCAGTCAACATATGCTAAAACAATCTAAATGAACCATAGTTTGTCAGCTTGGGACTCTTCTCAGCATCAAACACCAGATACCTGCACAGAGGAGTACAGGCTCAGAACTAAACACGTGGCAAAGTTCCTTCTAAGTCTAGCAAGGTTTTTTACATGAAAGAAAAACGACAACACATTTACTCAGGCTGCACTCCAAATCTAAAGATTTCATCAGAATTCTACATTCAACATTAAAGTGCCACAGATAGAAAATTATGTAAAAAGTCCCACAGAACTAGAAAAACACTGGAGTAAGAAACACCAACAGGCCTCCAAGTGATTGTATCTGTGAAACTTTTTAATGCTAAGATTTTGTAGCAAGTTTTCCTGCACGTACAAGAAATCATAAAACAGAGTACTTAAAATTTAATGCTTTGTAGTCTCTTTTCTGTATGTCCTTTAGCAACAGAAGATTGCCTTTTCTAGCAGAGCATACTCATAAGTGTAATCTGATACAGATTATTTATGTTGATTAAGTAACAAAACAATTGTTCAGCTTTGTTTTTACTCTCTTACCCAGTTTTACCTTGCTCATGTCTCTCTAATGCTACTTGACCAAGACATTCATTCTCACAAGTGAAATAATTAAGGAGAAAAGCATGATTCAACTAATCAGAGCATCCATAGGGATGTATGCCTAAAGCTTATAATTTCTTTGTGTAAATAAAATAATCTCATACTGACTGCTCAGAAGTAACAACAGCAGGGACCGCTTTAGAATCTGAGGAGGAAGAGGGGAAGAAGAGCAAAGCATCCAGAACTAGAAGCCAGCTTTCAGCCTTTCAAATGCTGGTCAAAACTGTGTTGAAAGCTTGTCTATGGGAAGGTTTTCTTCATAATATGACTGGTTGCAATGCACTAAAAACATCTGGATTCAACTATACTGTCTATTTCTAGATTTATGGACTAAGAAAAACCTAATTATTTTTCCTCCTTCCCCTGATATGTTTATCAGCAGTAACTTCAGCCTATATTATTTGTGGGGTTGTATCTACTACCTGCTGTGATGGCAGTTCTTCAAGTGCTTTCCCACAGTGCTCTGAACCCATACCCGCAATGGTTTGATTATCTGTCTTACCCCCTTTCTTGGGCTCTGGCAAGTCCCTATTTCTTTCCTGCTCAAATGCTAACAGGTAGTTCTTGGTTACTTGCTCCTGTATACTTCAACAACCAACATAACCTGCACTTTTGTGCTACGTCATATTTTATGACCTCCTACTTCTTCTGCATCTCTCCCTCTTTCCATTTAGCATCCTCCCCTTTATTTCTGAAACAATACAGTGAGAACAAAGTGTTCCAAGAGGCAGAAAATGACTTAAGTCAAAGTGAAATGCTTTTTGACTGATGTACTTCTTGCTGACCAATTTATTGTGAACAGCATTCCAGTATTTTAATTTTTTGAAAACAGGCTTTTTCATTTGTGCTTTAGCTTGTTTTACCTCAAGCCAAAAATATTTCTGTATAGTCAAAGCTCACTTTTTTTCTGGTTATATATATAACTCCACAAGAAGAAATAATAGTCCCTGCATGTAGACCATCACACTTTTCCACACTAGGAGGACACAGAGTAAATTAACCTGAAGATATTTATGCACTTTTTAAAGATGCAAGCAGGTAAAAAGGCTTTCATATGTAGATTTTATAGAGCAAATACACAGCACCATAATACTGTGTAGATGGCACCTAAGACTCTCAAAGCTGTTGCTACTCTCTGTAAAATTAACATTTACAGATTGCATGCTGCAAAACCAAGACAAATACTTCCACAGCTCAGCATCTCATGTTGCCCTCTCTCAAAAACTTGCCCAGAACTGAAAGACATAAAACATTACTGTCCTTTTTCTATGCATATTTGAAGATTACCAGGGAAAAATAATATTAACTCCTTTAAGTATTCTATAAATCTGTTGAATTTGCCTCAATCTCAGCAAGGGTATTTCTTTGCCTTCTCAGGGTTTTTTCAATCACGTGTTAAAAATGTAAAGTTGTAACTGGTGCTAGAAACCCCCCTTCTTGGTGAAACTATGAATTTTCCTTTCTGATATGGGAGGTACAAAACAGAATATGGGTTTCATCAGCTACCCTTACTGCAGTTAACAAGTTATTAACCTAAACTCATCACTGACATGAGGACTGACAAGTTTTCCAACAGATCATAACAGTGCTTTTTTAAAGAGGCTTTGTGTTGCTATTGGAACTGATTAGTATATCTGTTTGTCCACACAGTTTGCTGCTGAGCAAAATCAAACTGAAATCTGGACCTTCTAAACAGCTATAATCAGTCTCTGGATGAGTTGGGGAGGTGACACTAGATGAAAGCCTGTGCAGGCCTTCAGCTCTCCTGAATTTTTCCAGTATTGTTCATTTTGGGTCCACAACATGCACAGCTTCAAGTCAAAACCTCTTTATTACAGAAATTATGCTGCCTTGAATGAATCTTCTCCAAATTAATTCCTCCTGAAGCAACTACTCAAAGTAATTGCACTGTTCCTTATTCTCCCTTCATCTTCATCCTATCCTTGTTTTGATGCAGGTGAAACATGTCAGTCTGGCTTGCACATCCGGTGTTTTCTGGCAGCCACAAGTCAAATGTGCATGAGCTGCTGCATATTGCTGGCTTTCAGTATTAATGTTAAAAAGCAGTGATCATGAATGTGGTGTTGGTTATCTGAAGAACAAAAAATCACAAAGAAATGAAACCCATTAAGCCAAGAAGGGGTTACTTAGGCTTTAGACTTTGGTTGCTAGATGGGGAATGCTGCAAAATTCAGCTGCCGTGTGCTTACTGGGACACCTCACTGCAACTGCATGAGGGAGTGGGGGAGATCCCACAGCAATGTTTATGGTAAGTCAAAGGAAATACCCACTGCATATAAGCTAACACATCTTCCTGGTTAGCAGGGAAGAGAGAATTATGTTGTGGTACACATTCTCCTCTAGTCAGCATGAAACAGTGAATCTTCACTTGCTCAGGACAAGGCACATGGAAACACTCAAGATGTGTCATGGAAAAGTAAGGTTTAAAATTCTGTTTAGCTTGGTAGGAAAAGACACATTTTGGCAGAATTCAACTGGAAGAAACATAGTGTTATAAGGATGGTTGACATCACTGTGCAACACCGTCCCTCAAGCAACAGAAACATGTTTCTTTACTTAGTATCAACAGACTTAAATCTTCACCAAAGTTACCACTCACTTAGTCAGGAATACAGTGAATAACTATCAACATTTCTCCTCTCTGTCACTATAATATTTTATTTCTACTTTATTTTATGCTATTAATTTGGAGCAGGAATAATGAGGTAAGATTATCTCTGTGGTAAAATGAAATATCACTAGAATTTATTTTATCCAGTATGTCTAGACATCTCCATTTGAGCATGGAACATGCTAGTGAAGAGGAACAGGGGTTTAACAGCATATGAGCTCCATGTAAACATCTACTATTCAGGAAACAAATTTATTGCTTCCAGGCCAACGTTTTATTCTCCAGTACAAAGTAGTCAACACACACATATATAAAACAAAAATAAAACAGTACGTCCAACATCTATATAAATACAGATCTACAGATCAAACGCCCAACTCCTCCACTGTGTCAGCACCCTTTGAAAACATTTTATGAAGAGAGTTCTATTGTACTCCAGACAGATCTGCCTCAAGAATAAACAGAGTAGCTCCAGATTAAAGGAAATACTCCATGCCAAGAACAGCACTAAAATTTTAATCAGTAAAATAAATATTCTTACTTCTTACTGTGTATACCTCATTGGCTATTGTGTTATCTTTCACTAGCAGACACCCAAATTCCCCTTGCCCCTCCCCCAGTCCCTCATGAAGTCATCCTTTCTTTCCAACTTTACTTTTATCAAAAGAAATCTCTTATGTCAGTGGCAACCTCACTGCCTCATATGAAAAGACAGAAGCATTTTCATGTTAGAACACATCGAAATAAAGCTTGTGTACTCTGGGTATCTTACACTGCTGAAAGAAAATTTGTGGGATAAAATAGCAATTCCAGAGGTTAATTACAGCAAAGGTTCTGAGAAGACAGACACTCAGGGTTCTTGGTGACAAAAGTCTACGTAAAACAGGGTATTTTTCATGAAAATTAAATGCAGAAGTGACCGAAGATACTTAGGGAAAAAACAAAACAAAACAATGATTTCTTTAACAGCAAATGATCTAATGGAAAAAGAGGACAAGTCAAACAACCAGTGCCCACAAGCCTGATGTTTTTTCCAGCTAGAACATTACCAGCTAGAATTACCTCCTACTTCTACAAATATTATCTCCTTTGTATTAACCTTAGGTGACAGTATTAGTGAAGTACTACAGATGGCCTCAGTGGTTTCTAAGTTAAAAACAGATCATTACAGCAATAGCCACATGTTGGAAAATATTTTGTTTCTGTCATTCATTTCTGCCTCTTTAAAAAGCATCTAACATGGAAACTGCAAATCTAGAAAATAACTAATAAAGCAATATTATCTGGCTTTGTTAGTTAGTAAGTTCTTACTATAAAATTGCCACTAAGAGCTTATTGCATTCTGTTATAAGGTACAAAAAGAAGATTTTTACCTTTAAAGAAGAGAGATATTTGTCAAAATATGATTAATAATATCAGAGTCCGTTAAAAGATACTAAAACATTGCAGTTAAAACCAAAGAGCTTGTGTATTTTTAAAATAATCAGACTACATACCCAGTTTTATTTTTGTCCAGTAAGCTGGGAGCCAAGGATCTGATATAGGCACATGTACATATGAGCAGCAAGATCACAGTCAGTAGACTCTGAAAGTTGAAGATGGCAGACTATGGAAGAAAATTAGATAAGAAATATTACATCTTTGTAGTACAAACCTTCCCTCTGCATAAACTTGACAAAGTAGGTGATCTCTCAGACAATATCCATTAAAATGGAAAAGTAAACCTACAATGCCAGTGAGCCAGGAACTTTTCTAACAGCCCTTTACACACAATGGTGGAAGAATAGTTTTTTACTCTCAATCCATCCCAAGAAGGGTAAAGAAACAGCAGGTAAAATGGTAAACTTACAGTTTTGCTCCCATGCACCTGTTTCAAAGCCAGTTTGATGAAAACCATTAGCAGCAGGCTGAGAGTTACAGAAAACAGATCTTCTCTCTCAGCCAAGAATACATGTAACTGTGGTTTGCATCAATAGAATATGGTGGTGGTGGTGAAGGTGGAGGTGAAGTGTATTTGACAAGCAAACCAGTGGCAGCCAACAGAGAATAACAAAGAAATATGTAGGAGGATTGTTAATATATGGTTTTATGAGGACTACACCCAAAATTCAGCAGATTTTTTGAAACACATAGAATTAAGACCACCTGAATTACGAAAAGATAACAGATTTTCTTTTCAGATCACTTTTTTATTTTAAATTTAACATAACTTTACTCTAAATACATTTTTAGAAGTGCTAATTATATGGAGAATGAAGGACATACCTTAGGATGGAGAAGCGAAGTTATATTGTTTGATAGTAAAACTAATCTGCCTACCAGTAGTAAGAAGAAACAACTCTTAAGAAACTGCTACAACATCTGGCTACTTGCTGAAGTTTAAAATATCAGTAATATGTAGTAAGTGCATCCCACAAACAAGGTTTTTTTTTTGGTTTTTTTTTAACTGAAGTCTGAGTCTTGTGTGGCCAACATGTTCTTTAATCATTGACTTATAAGCAACAATCACTGCTTACGTGAAGCAATCTTCTCCAGAAGCATAAACATTATGAGGGGAGAGTAGTTACTCATGTAAGGACTGCTGTAACTTCATAACCAAGTACAAAATCTGGAAGAAAGATGGCCGATGCTGATTTCCAACAAGTGCCACATCACCATCACAAACTAATCCAATACATAATGCACTAGCAACATTTTAGGTTTTTTCCCCAAGAGGTTCACTGAACTTTTTAGTAGAATATTTGCCTACTAGTCCTTGAGCTTTGTAGCTTCTATCTAAATCTGAAGCTTAGATTCTTCTTACAGTGTGGCAATATTCCAGCTGTATGAAGCATGAAGCTGCAGTTTTACTGTTTCAGGTATTTTTTAACTTTGCATGTCTCAGCAGGTATTTCGGTCAACTTAACAGCACCAGGTAGTGTACTAGGCAACTGCTTACTTCAAACAGCCTTATTTTCTCTTTGCTTACCTACCCTCATTTGCAAATCCTATTTAGTATGAACTCCCCCCCAAAACGGTAAAGCAAATGCAATAAATTCACTCTTTGTTCTGGAGTTCTGACGAATGTGCGTCTAAATATCTCAGTTTTTTGAGCTGCTCAAGCCAGAAGGCTGTGGAGCAGTATTTAATTAAGTTTAAATATTTAGCACTTATGAAGGGATATTACATTGCAGCTTCCTTCTTCAAGCAAAAATTGGTGGGATTTAAGAGCACATTAGAGCTCTCATTTCCATAGCCTGAGGTGCATTTCTGTTGATCTTTGTGCACTTTCTTCCTACGTGTCACACTAACAGCAAATTAAGAGAAAAAAAATGAGAAACTTTAGCAGAAGCAGAGCCACTGGAACATCCATGACCATTCTGATACTGAGATCTAAAACCCTCTAATAAAAAAAAAACCAAAACCAACCAAACAACAACCTTAGCTTATGTAGAAGTCACCATGAATCATATGAAGTAATACCAGAACATGCATAGAACTGCTGGCCCGAATACATGCATTAGAGAGGCTGAGATACACAAACTAATTTAAATGTGCAAGTTAATGGGGTCCAACAGGCCACCTGTGGGTGCAGAGCTACCTGCTAAGGAACAGCAGAGAGAGGCTCAATAAGCAACTAACAAGTCCACCTCTGCGCCCTGGATGAGGGTTTTCAGTGTCCTCAATGGCATGCCCTCAAAGGCAGCATTAGCTGTTGGAGTGGGTGCCCTACTCTCCCCTTCTGCCCAAAACAGGAGTCCTTCTGCAGAAGCAAATACCCTATCCAGTTCCCTCATTCCTCATGCCCTTTCTCTGACAATAGCCTGCGAGGAAAAAAAAAAAAAAAAGACTGTGAAATTGTGATTAGGATGCAGAGAGGTGGGCAGTGGAGAAAGGTAAAAAGGAAACAGCAACTACATGCAGCAGCTGACACACAGGAAGGTTTTTGTGATGAGTGAGAACATGGAGAGGGGACATTACATGAGTGGAGCAGGAATCGAACAACATCCAAAGCCAGCACTCAGGTCCTGAAGGTAAGGCTACCTGCTTTTCTCGAGCCACAGCATTTGCTAAACCATGTTTAGTTTAGCATTTTAGCTTAGCTGGCTGAGTCATCACTTCTGTTCTACAACATTGTATATAATCGACAGATGTTACACAGAGGACAAAACACTGCCCATCATTATCAGTAGACTCTTGCCTTTGTATGAGGCACAAGTTATTGCCTGTTTCAGACACTGGGGAAATTTCAATTCTCCGTCTGAGGCAACTCCTGACCTATAAGAGACAATCTCTCCTGGCTCCTGTGGGTCTAGGAACACATCGGGGCTGGATCCAGGAGTGGCTGCTTTTCAGCAAAGCCAGATACTCCCTATCAACTGATTTATTTGATCGGTCCTCCAGGAGAGACAGCTGCTCTCAACATCTCACAGCACAGTGCCTGACAGAGCTCAGTTCCCATGAATTCCTGCAAGCTTTCCCCTGCAGCTGCTTCCCAGGGAGGCTGGCAGTATTGGGTACTTCAACACACAAAAATGGCAGAAGGGCACACTTGCTTCCTCTTAAACAGGGACTGTAAATGTATACTCAAGAAATGTGTTATTAGTCAATCAATAGGGACAGCATATAATGTTCTTTCTTGGACTCTTCATTTGTTTCCCTAGACACAGAGCACAGGGCATTGCCATAATCGCATCCAATGAAATGGGCTCTGAAATACACATTTATCTCTATGTTCACTTTGAAAAGACAAGACACGCGTATTAAAAACTTTTATTTAGAATTTTAAACCGGAAATGAACATTTATTTCTGAAGTAGATGGCTTCATATTTCACAACTGAATTAATCTTATGGCCCAGCTGAATTTACAGAAACGGGTCATTTACATCCAGCTGCTTGAACTGATGTAATTAAAAGCTGCTGTAAGAGTCATACATTACTCGGAATCCTTTTAAAAAATACTGCATTCAGATACCAAGCTGTTTGGAAAATGTCATAACGTAAGTGGGCTGCAATTCATCTGTTAAACTGCGATCCTCTGATCCAAAAGTAATTAACTGGAATTTTTCAAGGCTGGCTTGATACAGATTCTGTAGATCCTGTGAACCTCATTCTCACTGTACATAAATTTCAGCACATGGAGAAATGCATGCTATCTTTCAGACTGTGTCCACACACCAGCGAAAAAACAAGTAACTTCCCAAACTTCTGGTTTCATATGCAGAAAAGAATCACTGGTATTTTATTCCTGTTTTAGACACAGAAAGCTATGGCTTTAATTATATAGCTGAATGTCTACATCTGCATTTGGCACATTTCTGACATGGTGGAAGCACCTTAGCAGTTACTTTTGGTTTTATTTAAGTAATTATACTCCCCCACACTCCCCTTCTCCTGTCTCCAGGTAGCTGTGCAGCACTACCACATCAGCCACAGCACTAATGAGGTATTGTATTCAGCAGAACTTGCAAGAGCAAGTTTTACGTTAAGTCTTTAGAAATTTAAGACCATGGATTTTAGCTCTGAGAGTTACATGCCCAAAGGCTCTTTTAAATCCTTCCCAAAATTAGACCTTAAGAAACTGTCTCAAAATTACTTCCTGGATCATAACATATCTCAGTAAATATAATTCCATATAATACACCATCAGAATAAAGAATGAATCCTCTTGGAATTTTTCTTATGTTCAGATTAGCAGTGGTGGCATGCATTAGAAATACTTGTGAATATATGGTACTTAGAAGACAAATACTACAGCTAGACACATCAGAATGTGTTTCCATCTGAGTCTGCATGTGAACAGTGTAGCTGTCAGCACAGATTTTAGGAAAGGAATGGTCTCCAGTTGCCTCTGGAAGATGCCGTTGGTGAGTCTGCTACCACACAGGAGCAGATGGTGCAACAGCTCCTTTTCCTGGGGTGAGGACACAGGGAAGGAGGAGCTTGTGGACTGCGTAAAAATAAATCTATAGAACAGTACATGGTAGCGGAAGTTTAATATAAACTGAAGTATAAACTAAAGGTTAGTTAGCTTATACTTTAGTAAGTTTTGATATAGAGTGAAAAATTTCCTACATGTCCGAGAAAGGGAATCCTCATGGGCCATAACATTTACACGGCCCCTGCCAATCTGATTATAGACAATGCTGTAACTCCTGCAATTTAGTCAGCATTAAATTTACTTCATATAGGGAGAAGAAAAAAATGAACAAAGAGGTAGCTCAGAGTCCTGGTTATCAAGAACTTTTGCACTTTATAAAAGTATTTAATTCAGTGTGCTGAAAGGAAGGGCACACTCAGATGATCACCTAAATTTCTATTGCCATTGGTAAATGTGTGTTCATCCTCAGCAGACACAGCTGTAGCAGATGCACTGATCTAAAACTTTTTTCCTGCAGTGAAAGCAACAGCCATAGCCAAGACTCTGTACTGTATCTACCTCTGTACTTTTTATTTGCTCCATCACTCCTAAATTCTTTGGTTCAGGTGTTGTTCTGTTCCACGTCTTTGCAGACAGCACCACAGAATTATGAACCACTTATCACAGAATCACAGAATGGTAGGGGCTGGACGGGACCTCTGGAGACCATTTAGTCCAACCTCCCTGCCAGAGCAGGATCACCTGGTGCAGGCCACACAGGAACAGATCCAGGCAGATGAGGGATATTCCAGTCCTTAGTTCCACTTAATGATGCAACCCTTGGGTAGCATTATAATAAATTACATCATAAGTTTTCATGCAACTCTGTGTGTCATGGAAGGACCTTCTGAATTCCTCCTTGGCTCATACACTTTCATTTAAAACAAACCACTTAGTATCACGGTTCTAAAGGAAAAAAACCCACGCACCTCCTACTGTTGTCCCCCTGCGTTGGTAGGAAGCCTAAAATAAAAGCTCTCCCAGTATATCTCAACAGACTTAACAGTGAAACCAAAGCTTTATCTTCCCTAGACCTCCAGTATTTACAAAATTATTACTCAATTTCTGCATCGTGACCATGATTTCCTCCATGCTCTGTAAGAAGGAAGGCCATTGTAGCACAAGGAAGTTGTTAAACTTTGCCCCATGGTTACTATTATAATAATTTATGTGGGCAAACACAGATCAATTATTTGAAGATTCTCAATAAATAATTACCACTTCTATGTAATATGCTGCAGAATACACGGTCTTTCTAGAACATTTTTCTTTTTGGTTTTCCTCCTCAGTATTAAAAAAAATGATGGGTAATTATGTTTTCTGGAACCAAAGAAACAAATGCTGATATCTGATCGTTGATCTGTTTTACTCATATTAAAATGTGAGCAAGAGCTTACAGTGTAGGTAAACTGCGGTTAAGCGAGAGCTGATAAAAATGTAAAAGCCTACACAAATAGTAACGCAGGCTTCAAATTCCATCATAGAAAAGTGTAATCAATCTATGAAATTTTAATGAAGAACTCCTTAAAAACCGGAGAGAAAATGCTTATTAGCTTATACTTCCATCACGTACTGCAATTCTTATTTCCCTAGTTGAAATCTAATTTTCAGGAGTATAATACTGAAAAAAACCTCCAAACCCTGAAATAAAACATGGACTACTTGTAACCTGAAGGTCAAAGCAATTGCAAAAAATTTAATTAAAACATGCACATAATTATATTATTTGCCAGCCTATTCTGAAATAATTTGTTTTCCCATTGCTGACAAATGTAATCTGATACAAATGAATGGAAAATACGCATTGTAAAAGAGGCATGCTAATTAGAACTACAGGAAAAACAAAAAAGTTGAAAATCTGTTAAGCTTGAAGTGATTATTGGCAAAACTACACTGAAGAACTGTGCAAGTTGTTTAGACAAAACTGGTTTGTGCTTAGTAAGTATCCAAATACTGTTCAGTTAGCTCCAATAGGAATAGGGTTTTTTACTTAAAGTTTACTGCACATTTACCCTGGTATTTAATTTCCAAGGAATCGAAGTACACTATTTAATGCTCATCTGCCTAAAATCTTTAAAGTTCTGTCTAAAATACTGAAAGTTTCTCTAAGATATTTATTTTTGCATTCATAAAGTTTAGGCTAAGGGTCAATTAGAGTAATAGGGAACCTTTCCCCTGGATACTTCTTCAAGAAATATGTTGTCTAATTTAAATGGCAAGTACAGCACATAGGAATTAACGTGTATACTGTGCTTATACATCCATTTAAAATATAACCAATCTCTTCAGACAATTGGACAGAATGAATTAACAGACAGAAACAGCTGTCCTTTCCTCCAAAAGCTCTCTTGATTTTAACACATTTAGTTTTTTTACTGCAATTCAAGTCTATTGACTAGCACTGAAATCACACCTCAGTGTAATGATGTCGTAATTCCATATTATCTGATTTCCTTTTCTTTGCCCCAATACTTTGACAATAGGTTCAAATTTGAACTTTTTTTTGTGTAAGCAGATAGCAGATGCAGCATTTCACCAAAAAAATTTTACAATAAAAACCAAAGTGTAAGTTACAATATTAAGCTTTTTTATCGGGGTTACTGTAACACATAGGTGTATACATCCAAATATTTATTCAACAAATACAGGTTTATGTTAGAAATGGTGGTAAAATATCTTTTCCTCCATGTTTTCTTTGCAGATTGTACAGATTTGTAGCTCTTTTGTGTCTACTGCCCATAACATCTGTACATGGGAGGTTTCTAGTGTAGTCAAACAGAAGGTGAAAAATTATCCATGTAAAGAAAAAGACACCTTCACCCGTAATGAGCAAGTTCTGCTTTCTCCTGCAGTTCATCAAAGAATTGTGCCTAACTATAAACTTATACACCATTCTTGTGCTTTTGATAACCGAGCAGCAGAGTTTCTGTCAAATTAGCTCACACTGCCTTCTGAATTTGCATATCACACTACTTAGTATACCCCAAATTTACTACAGAATCCTGAGAAACAGTAAAAACTGTGTGTGAATGGAAGGGGTAAGAGTCGTTCTAACATGTCAGCACATTTTGAATCAGATGACATCCTTACGCTAACAAAAGCAGCGTGGAAAAAAACATTAGTTTCTTACAGAAGGTGCTACAAGAATTTGAAGACTGAGGAAAGTTAAAAGTTATGAAAGAGGAAGATACTGAAAGAGTTTTGCTTTGTTGTATTGTATACTTTGATATTTGTGATACAGCTAACATTCTATCTGCTGGTATTTGATAAATGTATGAAAATAATACTATGGTGAAAGTTCTACTATCATACAGAACTCACAAGCAAGAATCAAAAACTGACCAGAGATTGGGTGCATAGCATTAACATGAAAAAAACCACACGCCTTCCTCTGTCTCTTATCCCCGTAGAAAGCCTTTGCAATTCAAAGCTGAAGGACATTTCTGAATATCCTTACAAAAAGCTTAAGTTGCTACATGCAGTAAATGGACTGTATGTTCTTTCTATTGTAAAGGCTGCACAAAAAGCTTGTATTTTAATTTACCAAAAGAAATAAAAATAAAAGTAACAATTTATGTATAATATATATATTGTTCATTAATAGTCAAAACATCTCTTCAATTCTCTATCAGGAAAAAGAATACCTAAGTTAGTCACAAAATAATGAAAAGCTTTGCTAAGTCTCTGATGTCCTATGGCACTGGGCAGGCCTACAGCACATCTTCAGGTCTCTTGTTTGGCAGAGTTCAGGTGCCCGGTTTTGATTCTTTGCATCTATGTGACAGCAAGCATTTTTAGCAAGATGCCAGCTGTTTTCACTTTCTTTCCCTGGCCACAAACTTGAAAATTATAAAATTTTTGGTGAGTTAAAACACCAAACTCTGTACATCATCAGGAAAACATAGTTATTACAGTGGATGTTCACAGTGCCTAATTCTGAAGCCAAGCAAAAAAAAAGAAAAAAAAAAAGGTGACAATTTCCTTTTTTGTTCAGCTTAAGAGTTGGAATCATGAGTGGAAAATCTACAATGTAAAATCATCCCATTATTAATTTCAAATGGCCTGTGGAAAAATGTGATCTCTACTTCTCATGCTATTACTGAAAAAAATTAAGATGGTTAATAGTAGACAGAATGCCTAAGATGTTTAGTAAGAACGACTCAGCACTCAAAAAAAATGGTTTCTCACAACTGGTGTAATTCCTGGACTGCTCAGGAATGTCATAACATCTGCAGAAGTAGAGTCATTACATCCTCCTCTTCGCAAATCGGATCAAGAGATGCATCTTACAATGGCAGGAGAAATAGTTTCCTCTTTTCTATAATCACAGTATCAAAATATTGATGACTTATTTCTACACCTTCTTGTAAAGTGATACAGAAACATCTACACTTAAAATTTCAAGTAGTAACTCAAAATACACCTACTCCACAGCAGCATTGCTATATATGGTATGAGCTTTACTAAGCACCAATACTAGTGTAGTAAATTAATCTACATACTCCACTGTCCCTATCTAGCCACACTGAGTCTCCTATTTCTCCTTTCCTCTCTCCAGTTCTGACAGGCTTCTTATTCTGACAGAAGGAAAGGTACATGGAAAGCAGATCCTTCTTCACAGAATATGCATGGTTGGAACGGACCTCCTAGATCACCGAGTCCAACCATACCCACCTAAAAAACCCCCAAATGCTAAATACCTAAATACCCTAATCAAACATGATGTCAAAAACACAAAATAACCCCCTAGATGCCTGCCACTAGAGCATGTCATGAGGCACCAGGTGTACCCACTTCTTAAATACCTCCTGGGACGGTGACTCAACCACCTCCCTGGGCAGGCTGTTCCAGTGCCTCACCACTCTTTCTGTAAAGAATTTCTTCCTAATATC
>JAAGNO010004023.1:0-19858 GCA_033439905.1 Ceryle rudis | reverse complement strand
CGAGAGTGGAGTAGAGGGGGAGAATCACCTCCCTCGACCTGCTGGCCACACTTCTCTTGATGCAGCCCAGGATACGACTGGCTTTCTGGGCTGCAAGAGCACACTGCTGGCTTATGTTGAGTCCAGCTACCACAGTATATAACTCTATACTGGTTAATTCCTTAGCTAACCTGTTATTTCTACATTATTTTTCAGACTGAAATACAAAAGTATTCTCCAAGATTCAGAAATGAAGGATGCGACCATGAATGTTAGCAAGGTGATTAAGCAAGAGGAAGAATAAAGACACAGATAGAGTGAAGACTGCAAAATGAAAATTGAACATTTCTGTGATAAGCCTGACATCTCTCTTGAAACATCCTCTGCATTCAAGATTTTAATTGAAGGTAAAGTTTTTGTTTCTATAATTCTTTTTATTTATTTATTTTTTTCAAATTAGAATAGGATAGGATAGACTATTTCACTTGCAAGGGACCTACAATGATCATATAGTCCAACTGCCTGACCAATTCAGGGCTAACAAAAAATTAAAGCATGGTATTAAGGACATTGTCCAAATGCCTCTTAAACACTGACAGCCTTGGGGCATTGATCGCCTCTGTAAGAATCCTGTTCCAGTCTTTGACCACCCTCTTGATAAAGAAATGCTTCCTAATGTCCAGTCTAAACCTCCACTGATGCAGCTTTGAACTATTCCCATGCATCCTATCACTGGATACCAGGGAGAAGAGATCAGCACCTCCCTCTCCCCCTCTTCAGGAAGCTGTAAAGAGCATTAAGGTCACCCCTGAGCCTCCTTTTATCAAAACTAAATAAGCCCAAAGTCTTTAGCTACTCTTTAAAAGACATTCCTTCCAGCCCTTTCACCAGTTTTGTTGTCCTCCTCTGGATGCATTCAATGACCTTAACATCCAGTACTTGCATACGCTGAAAATATTTTAAAAATGTCCGCTTGATTAATATTCATCCAGTATTATGGAAGACTGCAAAGTGATGAACTTAGAGATCAGGCCTTCTGTTTACCTATAACACAGGTGTAACAACTGCCCTGGCTTTATTGGGACACTTTTCTGGGTACTGACTGTTCAAGCAGTCTTATCAGTGTGTGACACCACACTTGTGCATTACTCAAGGCCTGTGATCTTTAACCACCTTTGTCAACCCCCTCCTTTCATGCATCTCCTTGTCTGCTTCCATTTTGATAGCCATGAAAAGTGTCAGAGCACTGTAGGACATACCTGCATTTTATGTCAGTTTTGCACATCAAATTAGCCTGTAGTTTGGAGATGATGATGCATATAACTCTGATAAAGATCAGGAAGTTTACCTGGAGAAATGAAAGAAGGATTTATATCATTATCAAACACATGCAGAAGTGTTCAGAAAAGCTCAGATGTGTATGCATGTATAGGTCCCTATGCATCCTGCCACTCTGCAGCTATGGAACTCTACTCCTTGCTAAGGAATTGTGATCTGAATACATCTTCTATGAATGCACATGTCACCTCTAAAAATACAGGCAGTTCACTCCACAAAGCAGGGGAGTTTACCTA
This sequence comes from Ceryle rudis, assembly GCA_033439905.1. Classification (NCBI taxonomy): domain Eukaryota; kingdom Metazoa; phylum Chordata; class Aves; order Coraciiformes; family Cerylidae; genus Ceryle; species Ceryle rudis. Next base: position 18,305 of record JAAGNO010004023.1, on the reverse strand, counting down.
CATCTCTGAGGAGTGAGACACAGTCAGTGTGTCCCTTTTGGCTTGTCTGGAGGTCTGAGACTGACACAGTATTGTGGCTGCAGAACATGTCATTTCTCCACAATGCCACAATTTGTTGCTCTTCTGTAGCCTAGACCACGGAAAATCATCTTCTACTTCTCTGCACTACCTGCCATAGGTTTCTGCACACAGGGAAGTTTACTAGATTTCTGCAGCATGCTGGTTTGTTACCATGTGCTGCCACTGCAACATGATAGCATGTGGTCAAATTAAACAAACAAAAACCTAGTTGGGAATTCCAGTGACAGAAACCAATTTGCTTTCATAAAAACCACATTTCTGAATGAGAATTTCAATACCCTCAGAGGTTATTAGCCATTGGAGAAGTGCAACAGCCATGGGCTCATCTGCTCTTTGTACTGTATTGTGTAATGTTCCATGGAAATCTGCTAGCTTGCTGCATGCACCTCATACTCACCCCAATGGCAATGAGAATGGGCAGTCTGATGATCAGCCAGTAATTCATGTTATAGTTTCTGGTCCAGCAACTATGAAGATGGCAAAAAGGAGGAGATGAAAAGAAAAATTTTCAGTATATACTAAAATCTTCTATTTTTCATTCTTTTATAGCAATGCAGATAGAAAACAATATTGAGGGCTAGATACCAGAAAAGCACATCATGCTGACATGGAAACAGATGCAGTTGCTTCTTAGAAACAGTGAATGCTTTGTACTATTGCAGCTATCATCATCCAAGTGGATACTACTCACCAGCCTTTCCTGCCCACTAATGGCTAGCTCTCCTCCACAATTTGCTATTAATTACCATCAGTTCATTGTGAAGACTTACTCCATTAAAATCAAGGTCAGATTAATCATGTGGCTGAAAGAAGAAGGGGGTGGAATCTGTCTGAGTCAGATGTCTTCCATGTGGTTCTTATCCTCCTCTTTCTGCATTATTTTTTGTTACAATTCAGTCTCCAGTGTCAGGTCACCTTATTATTTAGCTGTTAGTTAGTCCTTTATCCCATTACCTACCATCACTTTTATCATATCAATATTTTTATCAGTTTATTTGTTCTTATTTTCATAAAGGACCTACTAATTTCAGGCAGGAGAAAGCAACTGAGGCAGCAAACTCATTCCTTCAGTGTACATGTACAGGTTTCAGGCCCAAAAGGAGTCTTAAAAGTTATAAGCAAGTAAATATATGATCAATTTTCCTTAAGGTTTCTTGACAGGCCTATGAAACTTAGCTTGGGTGATGCTGGTGGAAAGTGAGTCTCCTAAACCTTGTAATGGGACTGTCAACTTTAGAGAAGCTAGCAAACAGTCCATGCTACACCACCACACCACACATGCTCACATATTAGAAAGGAAAGTGAAGCAGCTCAGCTGTGGCAATTCCATATTCCCTTGCAGGTACTGCAAGCCCACAAAGGGCTCAAGATTTCATTTTTCCTTTCAATTTCAGTTTAATGCATATAACAAGCACATTACTGCAACCAGCAGCTCCACAACCTACAATTCAATTGTATTTTAGATACTGGAGAAAAAAGGTGTACATATTGTGTGCTGTCAGCATACCTGATCTGAAATCTGACTAACAGAACTCCTTAATTGGTACACACGACTGGGAGCCAGCTTCACGGAGCCTTTAAAATTAAATTTATTCAAACCTCTCAAGACCAGAGGGATAATAGGCATGTCTGGAAGTGGAGTTCTAATTTTCTGACTAGTTGCAGTGGAAGCAGAGGCAATTTTAAAATTTTCTGATAATGACAAGGCTGAGAAATTATTCTTTACATTAACTCTGCTATGTTTCTGTGTGTATTAATTTTCTTCTTGTAGCATAGAACAAGCTACTTTTAAGTTTATACAAATATGTGCAATAAAAATTCCATTAGAGCCCAATTAAAATGTCACAGTTATTAAAAGTGTCCAGAAAATAAAAATGATAAATCTGTACATGATTTCTTGTCCATTTGTACTTTCTGTGATTGCCACACTAATAAATACACCAACATCTATTGTATTTGGGATCTATCCCTGCAGTTTGCTCAGCACCACTCATAAGGTGCTTGGCAACCCAGAGCTGTGAATGGAAAGTTGGTCCAGTGAAACAAATGATACTGCAAAGTTTCTGCCTTTGCTAATAACCTGGTATCCTTTTTCTAAAAATGAAGACACTGGATTTTTACCTTGAAGAGGTACAGATGAATGGCTCCATTTTTAAAAAATATTGTAGGCTGCCTGTCTTGCTCCCATATTTAATTGCAGATAGCAACAAAGATTTGTAAGTATCAGCTCTTTAGGCACAGTCTAGTAGCTAAGAAGCACAGTTCGCCTTTATTTGTAATCTAGATAAAGTCTTTTTCAATAGCTCACTTTTTAAAACAGCAACTGCTTTCTAAAGGATTTTACACTTGTATATGTAAGGAAAGAAAGACCAGTCTGCAAGTTAGGCTTGCAGGCTTCAGTCCTTCATTCAAATGGCTATGTTCACAGGATTGCCTCAATTCCCCAGCCCTGACCCATTTACTTCCAGTTATTCCTCATAGCCAGGAAAGTAGTTAAGTCACAAATGAAATTTACAGCCCGCTGCACATCCATGGTGACAGCACTGTGGCAAACAGCATGAAAGATATCTCTGGCTGCTCCAGCAAATACCCGCCCAAGGCACAAAGATCTTGCCTTTCAGAGGAGCTGCTGCACGTGGTTATTTATTGCTGTATTTTACAAATATTTGTACAAGATTTAGAAAATTCAATAATGTGCAAAATTGCCCCTTTTAAGGTCTGCTGAAGGCAGTGAGTGACAGTTTTCCTTAATAGAAAACATAAATTAGCTCTGAGCACCACATAATGTAGGAGGCTCAGCACGAGCACTTTAAATACATTTTCTACATCAACAGGAAGATATGCCCATGGAGTGTTGCTTGTTCAGGGGCCTCATGTTCTCTATACCTTTCTGATAATTTAAGAAAAACTTGAAATACATTACTATGGACACAATCTTGCTACAGAATATTATCAAGTCAACCTTGAAGAGGAAAATCCTAGCATTACTTAAGACAGAAAAAGCTGCTTTGATTGATCTGATTCAGTACTATGAAACACACTAAAAATGTCAGTTCTTAATACTAATAAACACCAGAAAAAAGTCTGAGGGTGGCTCTGACTACACTGAATTTTCATATTGCAGCATCTCTCCAGCAAGGGGGAAAACCAACCAACCCAAAATAAACAACAAAAAAACCAACCCCCCAAAAACCAACTAACCAATAAACCAAAAAAAAATTACCCTCTTCGAAAGTGCTGGCTGGGTTGTTTGGAAATTAGGTAAGAGGAAGACTCAATAAATAGTACATTTAGAATAAAAGGGAAATAGCATAAAGTTATTTATTTCATCACAAAGAAAGCTACCTACATATTTCCATGCAGTCATTGTTACTAAGAAGATGAAGCTGTTTTCCTCCCCCTTTTTTTAAAAAAAAAAAAAAGTAAAAACCAAACCCAAACCAACCAACCAAAAAAACAACGAACAAACCAACCACAACAAAACCAACAAAACCCAAACCCCCTACAACCCCCCAAAAACCCAAACCCAAATTAACAACAAACTGCCACACTATTTGGTACATAAGGCATATATAAAGGCAATTTTTCAGAACAGCCACTATGGTAAAGATGGACAAAAAGTGTTTTGTTTTTGCAGCAGTCTTGTGTGCGGTATAGTTGACTTCAGCAAGACTAACACAAGCAAACAAAGAATGTGCCTTTGTTTTAAGGATATCTAAATAATGGAACCTTAAACAAGAACAGGCAATTCCATTTCTGCTGCTGGGCATAAGCAAACCACTACAAATCACAGGCAGAATCCAGTGGGAGGTTTTTGCCTTCCTCTGAAGCATAACTGTAAAGGCTACTGCCAAAGACACAGTATCATGAGTGGTCTTGGGTATGATGGCTTCTGCTGTTGACACTGTAACTACAGAAAAACAAAACATACCTTTCCTTGACCTGCAAAAGGATAGATGCATTCAGACACGCAGAAAATTCTGATCAGAAAGAAACATATGCTCTTTTCTGAAATGTTATGCAAGACCTTCAGACAAAACAGAAGCAATTATGTGAGGTTTCAGCACATTACCAAAGCAAACCACACTGAACAGAAAGCAAACAATGACCTGCTGGTGCACACATACAGCACAAATGAGATAGCAAGAAAAAACAGAACTAAACCAACCCCTCATCTTCATAAAGGTACTTGACAGTTCCCCAGAGGATAACAAACAGCATTGGCACACCTGGGAAGAGAGGAGACAAGGTTGACACTGACATTAAGAGACGGGGAAAAGCAGAGAGGACAAACTCTCCACATAATGATGAGAAATATAATTAACTGGTGGCAGGGTTGTGGTTCCTACACAGTGCAGATGGCTGTCAATAGTGGGAGGAGGAATCTAACCTGCAAGTAACAAATACACGTAATTCATTTTGCCTCGTCCCCCATATAACTCTCAACAGACCTGAAAAATGAACAAGAGACCATCACCCCCATACTCCACATATACCAGCTTTTCCATAGAAAGTTTCAGAGAAGCCAAGGGAACAAAATTTCTGGAAGTTCTGCCTGTCTCTATATTACTCATGCTAGAGGGGAGCACAGTGTGCTCTGACCTGAACTTTTGCATCCACATTTCTGCCTGCGCTGGAGAACACTCAGCCTGATGTACCCCTGGTGGCAAAGGGGAGTGTGGACATATGACACATAGCAAGTGCGCTCAGGCCTCCCCTGCAGAGAAGTCCCAAGTTTACGCTGCAGTTCTGGCATGGACCTGAGTGGCTGTAGGAAAGACCATAGCTGCATCTGGTCTTGAGAAGAGATTTGGTCCTATGCTTACCTGACAGTGCATGTGCTACAGTTGGTCAGTTTATCTGGACTGCAAGGGGAAGATAGAAAAGTCAAATAAGCTGGCAGTCATTGCTTGCTTTACAATGTTAAAGGCTCTCAAAATATTTTTTGTCATTTTTGAAATGCCTAGGTCTTGGAAAAATAATATTAAATTGCATCTACCAACCAATATTCAATACAGGGAATGCCAAAAATGCCCACAAGGAAGGGGAGCAGATTGAGACTCACTGAGCTGGATGAGGAATTTCTGCCTAAGAATGGATCAATTTCTCTCTGGACACCGTCCAATGCTGTATGTACAACATACAGGAAGGGCAACATTTAATGTACTTTCTTATTGCATATTTAAGAACCAGCATGGTAAGGAACCATAAGAGCATCATGGTGCAGGAATAAGCCCTGTACAGGGCAAATACACAGTTCCTGACAGCAGAAGCCACAGGGAAACTGGTGATGTGAAAAGTCTGCTGGTGCTATCTGTAGTGGGTATTATCAGTAAAAACTTACTTTCTTATACTGTATTCTTTCTCTACTATCAGAACAGCTAAATACTACAGACACGCAGGACCAAATATTCTCCTTAAACAATTAAAAAAAAAAAAAGAAAAAATAAAAAAGAGAGAACAAAGAGTAGCAAGAAAGAAAACACCAATAATTAGAATAATAGCAAAGATAATGAATTGAGTAGAGATTACTGGGGGAAGTTCTTGAACATGTTCCATGGATGTACCTGATACTGAGAGTACACAGTATTTTGGGAGCAAAGTTACTGAGAGATCCATGCTGCTGTGATGGTGGTGTTAGAGATTAAGAACTGGTTCATTGCAAATCACTTCCAAACACAAATGAATCTTTGTTTCACAGAAACTAACTATAGTTTGAATTATTCCTTTCTTGGCTTTGCTGACCATTAAGACTATCATTCATTATCAGCAATCCAGGTCAAATGGGGAAGTCCCGTCTGACTGGAGACTTGCCAACGTGACACCCATCTGCAAGAATGGTAGGAAGGAGGATCCAGGGAACTACAGGCCTGTCAGCCTGACCTCGGTTCCGGGGAAGATTATGGAACAGTTCATCTTGGGGGTGATCACACAGCAAGTGCAGGACAACAGGGGGATCAGGCCCAGCCAATATGGGTTCATGAAGGGCAAGTCCTGTTTAACCAACCTGACCTCCTTCTACGATCAGGTGATGCACCTAGTGGATGAGGAAAGAGCAGTGGATGTTGTCTACCTGGACTTCAGTAAGGCATCTGACACCGCTTCCCACAGCATTCTGCTGGAGAAGCTGTCGACTCATGATTTGGAGAGGCAGACTCTTTGCTGGGTTAGAAACTGGCTGGATGGCCAGGCCCAGAGAGTGGTGGTAAATGGAGTTAAGTCCGGTTGGTGACCAGTCACAAGCAGTGTCCTTCAGGGCTCAGTTTTGGGACCAGTCTTGTTTAATATCTTTATCGATGACCTGGATGAGGGGATTGAATGCACCCTCAGTAAATTTGCAGATTAACATAAAATTAAGTGTAATTGTTGATCTGCTTGAGGGTAGGAAGGCTCTGCAGAGAGATTTGGACAGGCTGGAGTGATGGGCTGAGGTTTAACAAGGCCAAGTGCCAGGTCATGCCCTTCGGTCACAACCACCCCAGGCAATGCTACAGGCTTGGGGAGGAGTGGCTGGAAACCTGCCTGGCGGAAAGGAACCTGAGGGTGCTGGTGGACAGCTGCCTGAACACGAGCCAGCAGTGTGCCCAGGTGGCCAAGAAGGCCAACAGCATCCTGGCCTATATCAGAAACGGTGTGACCACAGGAGGAGTGAGGTGATCATGCCCCTGTACTGGACCCTCATGAGACCACACGTTGAGTACTGTGTCCATTTTGGGCACCACAGTATAAGAAAGACACTGAGATGCTGGAGTGGGTCCAGAGAAGGGCAATGAAGCTGGTGAGAGGTCTGCAAAGCATGCCTCATGAGGAGAGGCTGAGGAACTGGGGTTGTTCAGTCTAGAGAAGACTGAGAGATGACCTTATTGCTCTCTACAACTACCTAAAAGGAGGTTGTAGCGAGGCTGGTGTCAGTCTCTTCTCCCAAATTACTAATGATAAAACAAGAGGAAATGGCCTCAAATGGCCTCAAGTTGCGTCAGAGGAGGTTTAGATTAGATATTAGGAAGAAATTTTCACTGAGAGAGTGGTTAGGCACTGGAACAGGCTGCCCAGGGAGGTAGTGGAGTCATCATCCCTGGAGGTGTTTAAAAAACAAGTGGACATAGCACTTGAGCTTATGGTCTAATGGATAGATAGATGTTAGGATGAAGGTTGGATTCGATGATCCTAGAGGTCCTTTCCAACCCCAATGATTCTATGATTCATTAATAGAATCTGTATTCCAGTCCTGGGCTCCCAACAAGCAGCTCTTTTGGCGTATTCAAGTTTCAGCCCTACATGTCTTTCTCTTGCTGCTGCTATTCAAAGAATATCAAATATCTGAGGAAAAAAAAATTCCACAAACTTGCACCCATTTATAGAATGCACTTATTTAAGATATAAGCTGAATTCTTTCTGGTTTTGCTTTTTGTCATACAGGAAGTTCTGAGACTGAACTTTCCCCAGTTTAACTAGCCACAGAAAGGTGTCTCAATCCTGAAAATGGCAACTTTAATTTTGTCTGTAGTGCATCACTGTTGAAGATGCAGGAAACTGCAACGAGATGCTCAGAATAGCCTCTGTCATGTTAATTCTTACAGGCTGATAACTGACCAAAAATCTTTGACCACTACATGGGGATTATGAAATCTGTCAAGTGTACTATCAAATTGGCAAGCCAACAGCTTGGCTAATGAAGTTCAACATCAAATGACAGAGGACATGCAATCCTGTCTAGACCCTTAAATAAGGACTTATTTTGAATACAGTATATTTAGGACTGATGAGTTAGTTTATAAGCTCACATTTCAGATGCAACCTGACATCACTGGCTTCCACATGGTGAGAAGTCCAACCTTGAAGACAATCTGGCACACAGACCAGAAGGACACTACTGCTGTCATAAGAACTCAAATCCTTCTCTTTCTCTTAGAAACCATCGTGGATGGTCTGGACTTGATCAACTGCTTGATGTATGAATGCAAGAAGTATGTGATGAGGAACTGAAAGAAGTGATAAATCAATCTGACTAAATGTAGAAAGAGTAAGAACATTGAAGATGTCAGAAGAAATTATGATTTTTTTTTTTTTTTTTTCCCAAGAAAGGAAGAAGAAACAGTGTTTAATCCAGAAGACACAGCGGGGAGTGAAGTAAATTAAAAGAAACTCCTGACAGATGAATTTCCTACTAAGACCAGTCTGGACACAAAACCTGTTTTCCCATCCTTGTCTGAAACACACTTTTCATTTGAAAATAGACAAAAAGGGCTTAGTGCAACTAATGCATCCTGTTGCTATCAATGAGTTCATAATGGGCTTCAGAAGGAAGGTTTCTTACTTTGTTCCAGTCAGATTTTCCCTGCAATCTGGATGTAGATTTTGACACCCCAGCCAGGCTTTCTGCCTTTAATAGCTTCATTCCTTCAAAGTATTCTTCCTTAGAGCAAGTTTGAATTGACAAGGCTTGGAAAGATGGGGATAATTTATTTTTTATGTCAGTTTCCCTGCTGCAAGTGCAGCTGGGTGTAAAATTGCTGTACAAGCTCAGAGAATGTTTAGCTTTTTATTAACATTTTCTTCTTAGGCTTTAGTGCTGAAAATTGCATCTTGTCATTCTTCCTGCCTGGATATCACACACAGTCACTGTGGGGTGTTGCTGTTGTTTCCCCATTCCTCCTCACTTCTGAATGTGAACAGGCCCTCTTTCCACTAAAAGCTGTTGAAAGATGCATACAGCAGTAGTACAGTAAAAGCTGCTGGTTTCCAGAAACTACTTTTTACAGCACTGACACAGGTGCTTGAAGTCAATATTAAGCTCAGCAGCTTTTCACTTGGGCTCAGACAAGATGAACACTGAGTTGGTGTCCTGGACACCCTGATTAAGTGTGGTTTGCATAACCTGAGGAACAAAGAAAACAAAAAAATCCAACAATCTTCTTGATCTCCACAGCTGTTTTCGTTCCCCTCTTCTTCTACAAGTGTTTTTCTCTCTCTAGAAGGTGAGATCCCTGGTCAAGGACTTCTCTTATGCTAGACAGGAAGGAAGCACCAAGTACTAGCAATGCATAGCAACAGATATTTTTTCTGCAAGTGACAGTGACTATCTGAATCAGCATCCAGTTTAGCTGCTATTGTGCTGACCTTCAGACTGAAGTGAACAACTCATCTACATGCTCTGCCATTAGACTATTAAGAACTTTATTGAAGCTGTTAATGTTTCTGCTTCCCCCACCACTCCGTCAGCTCTGCAAATGGCATAAACCATTGTCTTTGCACTAAGATATGTGGAACTCAGCGTTGACACAAATGTACGAAAGTCTTTTGCAAAGAAAAAGACAACATAAGGAAGACATTTTCCACGTGTCCTGGTTTCAGTGAGAAGGAATTCTGTTCAGTGATTTTACTTTTCAGTTCTCCTAACTAACTTCACCGTCTGAAATTAGCAGCCTGTTTTCCCAGATAGTGTCTGATTCTAGCAGTGGTAACACCCCATCTTTAGAGTTACTACCAAGGACTGGTGTGCAGACCAAGGCCACTGCTGGATCTTGTGTACCACACAGGGGGGTGCAGAAAGTAAAAGGCCACATATGCAGGGAGGAGTGGACAGGGCAGGTGACACCCAACTGACCAACAAGGTATTCCATCCCATATACATCATATTGGGTATACATCATATAAAGCAGAGGGATCCGAAAGGGTCTATAGGCTTTTACATAGGCTCTTCTCCCCTCTTGAACTGCTTCCCTGGAACATCCAAGGAGGACTCTGTCCGTTCTACCTTCGATCCCGTGTTCCTGAATCCAGTAGCAGAATCCAGCTCCTGAACACAGCTCCCCTCTGCTGTGGGGCCCAGTCTGGGACCCCCAGTGCCTGCTCTACAACATCAGTGGTGACAGTGATGTAATTACCATCGGGGGGTTGGGTTCGATACTGGTTTTGTAGATATTTGTACATATTCTATATTATTATTATCATCATTAAAGCTGTTCTAGTTTCCTTTTCTAATTGCTAAGTCTCTCTCCCTTATTCTCTTTCTCTTCCCTTTTGGGGAGGGAGGGGGGTTAACAGAGAACATCTGTTAGGTCTAAGGGGCCGCCCTGACCCTAAACCGTGACAGTACTGCAGAAGCTATTCAGACAGCAAAAACGATACTGGATGGTCTGTGAGTGATCACAAAGTACAGTTATAGTTAGAAGACTAACAACACAAAATCACTAACAAACAGTAAGTTTGTGAATAATACATATATGAAATTTTAAAACATAAATATTAATCAAATGATGAGTAATGAATAAGCTAAAAAAATATCCTGTAAGAGGAGAATTCATTAACAGAACAAAGGGTCAGGGTACCAAAACAGCTCTGACAATCATAAATTTTTTTTTTTTTTAATCCTGATTTATTTTTACAGTTGATAAACCAATTCAAAGAGTAGGACTCTTAGCTCAAATAACAACCTACCATCTCTCTGAAGCTTCAGCATTCTGCTGAGGCTACAATGCTGCTCAAAAAAAAAAAATATCCACTGAACATTGCATAAAGCAGAAAGGCACCTGGTAAGGGACCTGAGCACCCAAGAAATGGAATCACCAGCAAAGAAGCAGGAAAGAGTAAAAAAACTTCCTATCTTTGAAGACAAAGCTGTTATCTGGTGTAACTAACCTGGGAACACTGAAATAGAAGACGTTTCTGCATTTGAAGATGGAGAATCATTGGCAAGATTTGCACATGGAGCCATGACTGGAATAGTGAGAAACTGTATAGATGAGGACTGAATGGCACGGGCAGAGCTTTTCTAGGAAGCTTGGGTGAAACCCATATATCCTGTGTTCTGGCATTGACAGTCACTTGCACAAATTCATCCAGAAATTCAACATACAGTAGCAAAACTTCCATTGTAAAGGAAGAACAAAACCAAAACAGAGTCTTCTGCTTCTGCCTTCTGCTTTTGCAAGAGATAAACTCTAAGCGATTCAATCAAAACCATCCCATTCCTCACTTATAAAACAACACAACACCCTCAGAAGTTGGCTAGATATAATTTTCCTCTAATTTCCATTTCCTTTCCTGACCTCAGTCAGTGCTTCAGGATAGCTTGCCCCACCTTTTTTTTTTTTTTTTTTTTTTAAATTGAGGGTATGGCTATCAATGATTAAAACATGCACAGTTCAAATGCTGCACAAAATGTGTTGCTTTTGCTGCATGTCCTATAGAAAACAATAATGGAAGATACTGAACTTTTAATCTAAAACTCTCCATCAGGAAACTGATATTACCTGCATTTATTCCCAACAATATGTCAAAAAGCCTTTGCTCCTCATATGTCATTGCTCATTAGAATGGAGTAATTCACGGTACACCATTTATATACATTTTTTGGCAAATTCATAGGGAGAAAAGGACAAAGCAACTTAGATGTTCTAAGTATTAGCTGTGAAAGCACTTACTGTATTGACTTGGATTTACTTTCAGCTTTCCAAAAGTCACCTGATTTCCACCAAAAAGGGAGGAGGGAGAAAAGGAAGGAAGGTAGAGAATGCAATAAAAGGACACAAGAGATCATTCCAAAAATAGGATTATTCCTGAACAGCAATATATTTTTGGGATAACTAGACAGTGAAGGACTCAAACCTTTAGCATTTTTACAGAAGGTGACTTTGTCTCAGCCAGCTGATTTCAAGACATCACAGCCCCTAATCTCAAGCACACACATGTCCATGGCGTGTGCACTGTGACCACTATTTTGCCTGACAGTGACTTCTTGACCACTGACTCTGCTCACATAACCAATCTGACAACTCCCTGCTAGCAAGTCCCTTGCTTTATCAGCCCCTTTGCAGCCCCCTAGGTCATGCTGCCACCTTTTCTCTACTCTTATACTTGACCAGATACACAGAGGTATCATTGCTATTTTGCACCACAAATAGTTAAAACATCTTCGAATGCAATGGGAAGCTCTCATGAGATGAAGTAGGGCAGATCAGGAAAGTCCACCCTCACCTGAAGCGACCCACACATATTTTGTATTGGGAAGCTGGTAGCTTGCAGGGAAAGTACCATGTGTCTGCCATTGGTTTGAGGAGTTTCTGAGGTGTCGCACAGCGCCAGCATTACGAACCTAGAGTCTCTATGCCATGAGCATCCAGGAGCTGTGCCAGCCCAGCACCCTTGAGCTCAAAAAAGATAAGGGATTGTGAACAAAAAGGGAATGCAGAGTGCAGGACTTGAATTGGGCAGCATTACAATAGACACACAATGTTCTTTTCTTATTATACCACCTGCCAGTGCACACAGCCACAGGCAGACATACAGAAAGATCAACTTACCCCAGCCAATGAAGAGATAAAGCCGAAAAATCCTCTGTTCAGAAAAGACTGAAAGTACCAGCAGTGTGTACAGGTACATGCCTTCCACCAGCAACCAGTAGTAATTTGCAGCCACACAATACTGCATCATCACAAAGACCAAGCGGCAGCTGAGTGATTCCTGTGACAGAAGAAAGCACAGCCCAAATGAATGCAACAGGGGCTGAGAATAAAAGAATACTAACCCCAAAGACTGTCTCTCTCTCCTCCTCTTGCTCCTCAAAATGACACTTGCTAAAGTAATCACATTTGAATACCAAAAGGATATAAGTCAGTAATAGGTGCTTAGCAGATAAAGGCTTTCAACAACATTCCTCTTAAAAAAAAAAATAAAAATTACATGTTCTTTATTTTCCTCTCAATAAGCAATGGTTTATAATTTGAAAAGCACAATGCAAAAATGAAAAGAACAAGTGAAAGGTACTGTATCAACTGCAGTCAGTGAATCTTTTCATTTCCCCAGCCATTCTATTCTGCAGCTGAGAATTTCCCTATCAAAGAGCAAATAGTGAATGCCATAATGTTGACTATTTTCAAAATCAAAGGATTTTTGATGGAATGGCAATAATGCCCAGAACATCACATTTAAGGGTAATATCTCTCTTGGCTCATAAATCACAGAGAGTTGGTCAGCAGGGCTTTAGATAAGTATGAAACCTGATTACTCAATTAATATATCCATCAAATGTGATGAAACCACTACTGTATAAAGCATGTGTGAAGGCATAAAGCCTAGGTTTTCTTGGAAGGAGGGAATGACTGACAATCCAATCTGAAAATTTCCAGATCATTTACAATGTGTATTACAATGCTGTTTTCTGCCAATTGATACACTGTAGATGGAAAGAAATAAATCATCATTAAGAGATTCACTATGTGGCATTAGCCCTTAAGCCTTAGGCAGAGCTCCAGAAAAGATTGGGTACTAAGTATGCATCAGAAGACAGACCCATCATGACCCCAACACTGTATTGCAGCAGCACACACTATACCCATATTCTAGAATCACAAAAGCTATATAGATAATTAAAATTCCTTCCTTTGAAGATTCAAGTACATTTTGTATTCCAAATCTGAAGTGGTAAGGGCATGCTTTCATCATATTCACAGAAGAGTTGTATATCATCTCCCTTCGATTATAAGTATTTATTTAGCCTCTAAAGCCTTTCTAAATACTTTCAAATTTGCATTTTAATCAGATGCTTCCTTTTTTTTTTCTGTCATCAGTAGATTATAAAGATCTCCAAGATCAACCAGCTAATTTGGTCATTATAGAAGACAGAAAGTCCTATCACAAAAGGTGCTGGCTTAGAGAAATTAGTGCCCTCCTGTCACTGCTAGAAGAAATGAACCTGCAGCCTGGGAAGAAGATATGGGCATTTGCATATATATCAAAAAATCTACTTTTTCATGTTTCCTCTGCCTAGCAGAGACAAACTTCCCACAGACAAAGAAACTACTTGCCTGTACCAAGCCTGGGGTGGCACAACCACAGCCGCATACATTGTGTTCCAAGTTTCAGAGAAACTCCATGGGCCAAAGAACAGCATTTTGCACAATGCTCATTGTACAAAATAAAGTTACCTGCTGTCATGTAGACACACCACAGGGATGATTCCAGTATCCCAAGAACAACACCACAGTGTCTGCCCCTACCTGGAAGGAGATAAGTCCTTCCCACTGGTGCTCTTGTGTGGCTGTGCTGTACATCCACTTCACCACCGAGTCTTTAATGAAGACAGATATAGCCCGGAGGATAAAAGATGTGAAGAGGTTCAGGTGAATATAATTCCTCGTGCAATGCAGATGTCTGTAGAAAGGAAGAACTAGTCATGATCCACTACCTATGTAAAAGCTGCAACTTCAAACATAGGACTGAAGGAGGGAATAATGAGCCTTGTTGGAAATCAATAGGTACCAAAGGAAATCCCATAATTTGAGAACAGACGTAGGGATTTCAAACTGTCTTTGCGAAGAAATCATTACCAAGGAAAAGACATTCAAAACTTCAGCCCTAAGTGTGAATGTCTGGGGGAAGGAAGGACTTCAGTGCATAAAGAAAAAAATATTTTAAGAGTTTGAGTATAAAAATAATTTTCAAAAGACATATCTGAAAGGACTAAAAAAGTCGAGTTTTACATAATCCTGAATCTAATCTCTTTGAATTGACCCCAATGTCACTGCACAGGTTTACTTTGGCAAGGCTCAGGAACTGGTGTGCAGTACATCTCCTAGTTGTGCTCGGACCCACAATGAAAGAAACAATTTACCTGTAAATTACCATTTTGACAACAAGAGAAAATTCAGATTGCATCCTGGGGGAATTATAAATACTTCCTGTAGAACTGAAAGGAACAGAATTTTCACTTCTACATTCAGAATTGAAGGAAAAAAAAAAAGAAAAAAAAAAAACTCTTGAAATTCAGCAGCCAGCTGCAAAGACAATAAAATTGCTACTTGTCAAAAATGACCATGTTCAGGGATAGCAAGAGAAACTGCAGTCATGTAAATGGCATCCAATTGCAGAGTGCTGCCAATGTTATACCAGCCTTATCCATAAATATTTTTCTTCTGGTGCTCCAAGGGTACATACACACTTTGCTTCAAAGGAACTTACACTGGCCATGATTCTTTTTTGATGCTCAGAGGTACAGGTAACATATTAAACAGCAATTGTTCCAGCAAGAATTTCAGTGAACTTATGCTGTAAATATCTATTTTTACCATTTCATAAATTTGGGTAGAAAAATAGACTTGGTCTGAAAGTTATTGGTTTTACACTGAAGAGGAAGGGGTTTTTTTTCATAGTCAAATAGAACATTTTTGCGTCAATTTTAAGCCAAAGCTTATTTCAAAATTTACCTATGATTAATATGTATTTTCTTTTAACTCAAAATTTATTTGTTGCTACCCTTCAAGAACTGCTACATTTAAATCTGATTGAAAAAATTATGTAAATTAGCCAATTGAAGAAAATAAGTTACAAATAGTTACTGAGTATTTCTGCCTCAGGCAATTCAAGTTATTCAAATTGTTTTAGTCATGAAGTTATGGGCCTAATTCAGCTTCCATCACTGAAATTACAGACTTTTCTTCCATTTCTTTCAGAGGATGCAAAATTGAACACTAAATATATATATTTTTTCCTTTGTTGTATCATCATTAAAAACAAATATAAAGGTTATTCTGTGGTCTAAGAACTCAAAAAGGCCTTCTTATTATGAAAGTGAAGAACATCAGCATTTTGGTGCCACCAAATTAGATTTCAATCCCCATTAGAGGTTGCACAGCTACTGGGGAAAGGTCAGAAATAGAGGTTCTAGTTGGAATCCAGCAACTGCAATTCACATAGAGGTAAGTCATATTTTATGAGATCCAGGACCAAGTTGTCTCCAGATAAACACTATAGACAAGAAAGCACAAAATGGATTGTCTGCATAGTTTTAACAAGGCTTTCAAGCCCTTTTAACATCTCTGAAACCTCATTTTCAAATTCAGAAGCACACACTAATGTACACTTGTCCAGTCCCTGGTTTACAGTTAAAGGAAAAAATGCTAAATCATCTCCCACAAAAGCCAGGGCATCAAAATTCTCTTTCTTCTACCAGCCCTTGGTAGCAAATTTGCAATTTGTTCTCTGAAAAAAACACACGCATCTTTCCTTCCTTACTTCAAAACACACATGGTTGAGCTCTGTGACTTTCTCTTAGGCTGCTAGGATTACTCAATAAGTGTCATTGATGGGTAAAACAAGGATAAAGCACTTATCCTGGGAGACATTTTGAAACTTCAAGACCATCTGGTGTTTTGTCAGATGAGTCCCAAAGTTGCACAAGTACAACACATACAAATCATAGTTATTGGGTGGCATTCAGAGAGGGTGAGCATGTCTCTCCATTTCTGTAGTAATTTAAAATCTTCTTTGAAATTGCTAGCCTACACTTCTCCACTAGAAGAGATAATACAATGATAAAAGGTGTGGTAAAATAATAGAAGGCTTGCATCATTTTGGTTTTTGAAATTAGAAGCTAAAAGGCATGACTTATCTTTTTAAATATGTAAGGGTATAAATACTTAGGAGGGAAGACCTTGTTAGCAGAGAGCACTGGCATAGAGCAAGTGATCATTACATTGCAATGGTAGTCCTTTAGTCAGGGAAGAAAGTTTCTTCAGGATAAGAGCAGTGAAGGTTCTTGATGTGATTTGAAATAATAGTACCAGAAGATGAAAAACTATACTTTTCTTATGAGGCAGCCTCATCAGTGTGTAAAAGGGATAATGGGACCTGACTATATAGAGCATCAGGAAGGCAGGGCTTCATGGCAGAGGGACTTCCATTCCCCAACAGAGCAGGACCTCAGCTGTGTGTTTTTTAAATATCAATCTCCTGTGCCCAGAACCCTCAAACAGTAGGAAAGACACCTCTTGCATTAAGAGATCTCTCTCTTGGAGTCCAAAGTTGTTTGATTTCTGTTTTGTTTTGTTTTTTCCTCCCTTTTTTTTATAACCAACCCTATGTAGAGTACCATTGGAACATGCAATCAACAGTCTCTTACTTCTGATGCACTCTATGGAATTTGTTGATGCATACCCAGATGAACCCAATACACCAATCTGACTAGGTGACAGCAATTTATTTCACAGAAACTAAGTTTCAAAATTAGTTTCTCTTTCCTATTGCAAAAGAAATAAGCATTTCTAAAAGTTCTCCAAAAAGAAGTTGTGTCAAAAATCCATTTCTACATTGAAATACATCCTTATGTTCTCTGTATAATTCCAAGCAAGGCAAGATGAAAACTTCTGTCCTACACCATCCTGAGTGCAGATCATCTTGAGTACCATCATGCAGTGCATACAAGACAACGAGGCAATCAGGCACAGTCAGCATGGGTATATGAAAGGCAGGTCCTGCTTGACTAACCTGATCTCCTTCTATGATAAGGTGACCTGCTTTGTAGATGAAGAAGTTTTGGCTGTGGATGTTTTTTCCCTAGACTTTAGTAAAGCTTTTGATGCTATTTCCTACAGCATTCTCCTGGAGAAACTGGCTGCTCATGGCTTGGATGGACATATGCTTCACTGGATAAAAAACTGGCTGAATGGCCAGGTACAAAAAAGTGGTGTTAAATGAAGTTAAATCCAGTTGGCAGCCAGTCACAAGTGGTGTCTCTCAGGGCTCAGTATTGGAGCCTACTCTCTTGAATATCTTCAGCAATGATGTAGAATCATAGAATGTATCGGGTTGGAAGGAAACTCTAGAGGTCATCTAGTCCAATCCCCCTGCAATAATCAGGGACATCTCCAACTAGGTCAGGCTGCTCAGAGCCTCATCAAGCCTGGCCTTGAATGTCTTCAGGGATGGGGCCTCCACCACGTCCCTAGGCAACCTATTCCAGTGATCTATCACCCTCATATTAAATAACTTTTTCCTAATATCTAACTTATATCTACCCTTTTCTAGCTTAAAGCCATTAATCCTTGTCCTGTCTCCACAAACCCTTGTGAATAAACCCTCCCCTGCTTTCTTATAGACCCCTTTCAGGTACTAGAAGGTTGCTATAAGGTCGCCCCATAGCCTCCTCTTCTCCAGGCTGAACGACCCCAACTCTCTGAGCCTGCCTTCATAGGAGAGGTGCTCCAGCCCTCTAATAATTTTTGTGACCCTACTCTGGACACACTCCAATGGGTCCACATACTTCTTGTGTTGGGGGCTCCAGAGGTGGACACAGTACCCCCAGGTGAGGTCTCACCAGGGCAAAGTAGAGGGGAAGTATCACCTCTCTCAGTCTTTTGGCCACACTCCATTTGATGCTGCCCCGGATTCAATTGGCCTTCTGAACTGTCTGCGCATTTGTGGCTCATGTCCAGCTTTTCATTTTC
>JAAGNO010004022.1:4978-17367 GCA_033439905.1 Ceryle rudis | reverse complement strand
CTGCTCTTCTCCAGCTGCACAGCCCCAGGGCTCTCAGCCTGGCCTGCCCACAGAGATGCTCCAGCCCCTCAGCATCTCTGTGGCCTCTGCTGGGCTCTCTCCAGCAGCTCCTCGGTATCGCTATTCCAATATCTGGGATTCTCCAGGCAGTTGGTAGGTGTGTGCCATGTTCATTACATGCACCATCTAGTCGCTGTATAGAAACAAAACCCACAGGCTTTATGCAACTCTCTGGTGCATTGTGAGTTTTGTGTAATTGCCTCAGACCGAGTGGAAATTATCTGCAAGCCAAATATCTTTCAGTGAAACAATTAGCAAATCATTTTAAATAACAAATACAACTGGAATCTCACAATCCATTTGTGGATAGAGCTGAGGGTAAGGGTGACTTCACTGAATGGGTCCTTTGTTTTCCATCACTTTGTTAGGTTTAGCCAACACACTCTGAGAGCAAGTGCTCGTCTCTCCATGCAGTGACAATCAGTAAAGAGCATTTTAAAGTCAGGGAAACTGGAGTTGAGAGGATTTTTAGGTTCCTGTTCACTATCACTCCTAATGCTTTTATTTCATGCTCTCTTTAAGAGATCAGGTAGCTGAGACCGGGTCACTCCTCGGTTTGTGCTTCCTCGTGGGTACTTCCCCAGGACAAAAGGTTCCTGATGATTTTCGTCAGCTTTCCTCAGGTATGAGGTACACACCAGCCCATCAATGCTGCTGCCAGAGCGGAGCGAGGGCTGCGCTGGGAGCAGAGTTCACCCCCAGGAGAGCACACGGGTGTGCAGCATCCCCATAGCAGGTTAACGGGGCTCTCCAATGCTGCGACCTGATGTGTTAATGGCATTTGCCTTCCCTTCCCAGCTTTTACTCCCCTTTTTCTATCTCCTTTCTCTAAGTTTGGGACTTTCCTCATTCACGCTGCACACTGTTTTCTCCCTCACGTCCTTCTCCTCCACCCTTTGCTCCCCCTCTGCCCATCTCCCGTTTGCTCATCCCCCCTCTCCTCGGCAGGGGCAATGCCACCGAGAGCCTGCGGCCCTTCGCATTAGCTCATGGTGACCCCGCAGCGCTGGCCCGGGCACAGCACCCTGCACAGACACCGTCGGGATCGCTGCGTTGGGGAGAGCACGGAGTGGCTGAGGATGCCTGCCAAGGGACCGAGGACTCCTGTCTCTACATAAGCGGTGGCTGAGGGAGAGACATGTTGGGACAGCGCCCTTTCAGCTGGCACAAGACTCCCTGCGCTGAGACGAGGACCGCTAACCATGGCAATAGCTTGGAGGCTTCTCACGTGGACTGTCATCTTCACCGCGGCTGTCTGCAACTTTCTCGGCTACACGTTCCAGTCACAAGGTAGGGATCTTATTAATGTCTATAAATAGCTGAGGGGTGGGTGTCAAGTGGCAGGGGCCAGGCTCTTGTCAGTGGGGCCCAGTGGTAGGGCAAGGAATAATGGGTATAAGATAGAACATGGGAAGTTCCACCTCAACTTCAGGGGAATCTTCTTCACTGTGATGGAGCCTGGCCCAGGCTGCCCAGAGAGGTTGTGGAGTCTCCTTCTCTGGAGACTTTCCAGCCCCACCTGGCTCTGTTCCTGTGTGGGCTGCCCTGGGTGACCCTGCTCTGGCAGGGGGGTTGGGCGCGATGATCTCCAGAGGTCCCTCCCAACCCCACCATTCTATGATTCTGTGATTGCTGAGGGGAGGGGAGCTGGATCCACCTTCCTCCACTGGCAGAAACCCTAATGCTGGCCCCAGGGGAAGTGTGGGAGTAATGTTGAGTATGAAGAGTACGTGGAGATACCTCAAACTCTGCTCACTGTACTGCAGCAGAATTCCTCCCACTGAATTTGCAGGTGTTTTCCATTGACCTCTGAGGAAAGGATATGTTTTACTCTCGGATGTTACACTCCTTGACCTTTTGCAGAACTCAGACCAGTGCAAGATGAGACTTAGAAAGTGAAGGGGATGTGGTAGCCGTAGAGGAAGCTCCTCTTCCATCCGGCATCCTCAACTGAATAGAAGCTTTGTTGCAAGGAGGGCCGTGTGTGTGCAGCCAGCCTTGTGAGCATCCTCTGCACAGACAGGGGTGGATGGCTCTACTGCAGCTTGCAAATCCTTGGCGCAGCTGAGGCTGGAGGAGCAGGTTTAGTTTCTACACACGTTTCTCTAAGTGCTACTGCTAGTAAATGCTCAAACCTGCTCAGGATCATAGAATCATAGAATAGTTTCATCTGGAAGAGACCTTCAAGATTGTCAGGTCCAACCTTATTCCCAGCCCTATCAAAACCACCATGCCCCTAAGCACAACATCTCCCCGGCTCTTAAACAACTTCAAAGACGGTGACTCCACCACCTCCCTGGGCAGGCTGTTCCAGTGCCTGACAACCCTTTCAGTAAAGAAATTCTTCCCAATATCCAGCCTGAACTTCCCCTGGTTCAACTTCAGGCCATTTCCTCTTTTCTATCGCTTGTCACCAGGGAGAACAGACCAACTCCTGCCTCACTACAACCACCCTTCAGGTGGTTGCACAGAGCCATAAGGTCTCCCCTCAGCCTTCTTTTCTCAAGGCTAAACAGCACCAGATCCTTCAGTCTCTCCCCACAAGAGACAGGCTCCAAACCCTTTCCTAGCTTGGTAGCCACCTCTGGGCCCTCTCCAGCACCTCAGCGTCCTTCTTGTAGAGAGGGGCCCAAGGCTGGGCATGGTATTCGAGGTGCGGTCTCACCAAAGCTGAGTACAGAGGAACGATCACCTCCCTCCTCCTGCTGACCACACTGTTCCTGATCCAGGCCAGGATGCTGGTGGCCTTCTTGGTCACCTGGGCACACTGATGGCTCATGTTCAGCTGCTTGTCAATCAACACCCCCAGGTCCTTCTCTGACTGGCAGCTCTCCAGCCACTCCTCCCCAAGCCTGGAGCACTTTGTACCTGTCTTGTGTGTCCGGCTGTTTCCAATGGTCTTGTGTTTAAATGCAGAGCCACGTGTGCAGGTGGTTCCAAGGAAAGCAGAATGTGGGTCTCTTGTACACAGCTCTGTGCCTTTGTGCACGATTTTGTTCCAGGTTAGGAGTGAAGGGACTGGGAAGTGAGATGGGCTGCCTTGTACCCAGCCTGGAGTAGAAATACGGCCTGGGCAGGTAATGCAGGGGAGTCAAATTGCTCAATGCTAATTTGCCTTTGTGCCCGTAAGAGGCAATGTGAACACTCTCATCAGGCACCAGAGGCGGGAAGAAAGAGCTCCAGAGTTAGATACTTATCCGTGCGAGGTGTTGAACCCTCAGCAGCGTAATCACGCAGCCACAATCCTGAAGCACCATGTGTGTGTGGGGCCAGTGTGGGCGGCGCGCCTGTGCCATCGAGCAGCACAGCACCCGGGCTCTAGTTGCAATGGCCGTGGATTGTTTGTGAAGCAGAACTGGAAAGAGGAAGAAAGGCAACTGAAAGCCATGCACCGGGCAGGGTCTGAGCACTGTCTCGTTGCTAAGCACAGGGCACTGTGGTACCACAGCTTACGCCTGCAAGAAAGCTGGGGAGGGACTTTTTCCAAGGCCTTGTAGTGCTGGGACAAGAGGTGATGGCTTCAAACTGGCAGAGGGGAGATTTAGATGAGAAATTAGGAAAAAGTTCTTCACCCTGAGGGTGGTTAGATGCTGTCCCAGGTTGCCCAGGGAAGCTGTGGATGCTCCGTCACTGAAAGTGTTCAAGGCCGGGCTGGATGGGACTCTGAGCAAGCTGCTCTCATGGGAGGGGTCCCTGCCCAGGGCAGAGGGGTTGGAACAAGATGATCTTTAAGGTCCCTTCCAACCCAAACCATTCTGTGACTCTGCCAAGCGAGTCACACACCCAGGGCTGTGTCTGCTGTGTAGGTGCTGTGTTATAAAACGCAGGGTTATACAGGAGGATTGTCCTGAATCCGGAACAAACAGGGCTTCTTTTTCCCTTTCACCAAAGTGGTGCCTGGGGTGGCTGTTCTGGGCCTCCTCGCCCGTCAGTTCACACCCCACTCCATCTGCAGCGTGGCGTCCACAGCGCAGCGATGCTCTGACAGGGCTTCGCTGCCAGCTCGCCCCCGTCCTGACTCGCAGCAACTCGGATCCTCCCTTGTGCACACGTCTCCAGCACCATTTCCTAACACACCTCACTCTGTCCCCAGGGGCTCACCGAAATCACAGCTCAAGCATTTGTGCTCCCCAAGACTCTGCCTTCCCCTGAGCACATCTGAGGGATGTGTCTCAGCCCGTGGTGTTGCTGGGAGCACGATGTTGTGCGAGCACCAAGCTGGGGTCCAGCCCGTCCCCTCCCCAGTCCCTATCCCTGCCCCATGGGCCCCTCTTGCTCTCAGAGAGCACTTTTTTAGTCTCCTTGCATCCAGAACAGTTGGCATCAGGCTGTTGATGTTACTCAACACTTCTCTTCACCATGCTGCTGAGATAGTAAGTACATAATCCTCACAACACCCTTTCAAGAGGGCAGAACGCTCTTATCTTCTCTTAGCAGTTGGAGGCATGGAGAATAAAGGCCAATGTTTTTGACAAGCCACTGATTTTGACCAAGCAACTTGCTCTGGTCTGCAGCAGGCAGAATTCATGTGCCCGGGGTGCATGACTCCGGATCAGTGTATTAGTTTTATTCAGGAAGAAGATTGAAGTATTGTAGTCATGAGCTGTAATTATCTTTGTGGGAAATAGCAGCCCGGTGTCGAAAGTCTCCTCGAGCCAGCAGAGATGTATCCAGGGTCAGATGTAACTGGCACATTCGGGCTGCAGTTTTGACCCGTGCAGGGAATTGCAGCTGAAACAGTTGCCTGGGGATTCAGCACGTCTCACCACTGCTGGCTGGTTTGTAACCAAAAGGACATTTTCTGCTTGTTTAATTTAGATTAACTGCAGTGATGGGTCAGACAGTGCCTGTTTTCTAGAGTGTTAGGGGAGGCCGAGCTCACTGTCCCTGGCTCACACGTGAGCCAATGGACCCTTGGAGGATGTGGTGAGACTCTCACAGTGCCAAGGCAGCCTGGAGCACTCTCCACAGCCAGCCCTTAGGAACCATGTCTGGGCTGCAGCTGAGGCTCCTCTTTGCTCTGGTGACAAGACCAGAGCAAACACCTCCTTCCTTTTCATCCTCTAAGCAGCTCTGTAATGCGAGAGGCAGTGGTGAGCATACAAGGAGGGAACAAAATCCTCCCTCTTCCACTTTCACCTTTCCTCTTGTCATCTTTTTGTTCAGCTGACCCCTCTGCCTCCCCCATGCCCTTTCCCTTCCTCCACCATCCCTGTCCCTGCAGATGTGTGTTCCCTTTCCACCAAAACCAGGGCACCAAGGTACTTCTGCCCACACCCCATCCCTCCAGCTCCCCGGCTTTCTCCCTTGCCCTCTTCTGGGAGATCTGTGGTACCCAGTGTCCTGCACAGTTATGGGCTGATTTTCCTGGAGAAAGGCTTTTTATAGCATCTCTTTTGAAGAAGTTTGACAGCTCACTGGAAACACCAGGCTGCTATCAGCAGCACAGACCCTTCTGATAGAGTGCTGCACATGGCAGGCCAAGAGCTATTAATATGGTGTGAAGTAGCTGAGAGGTCAGAGGGCACGTGGTGGCTTTGCTGGAAGGAAAGAAAGAACGGTGCCACTCTTGCTGTTGGGAGCTCCTGCTATGGCCTGGAATATGGGGACCCTGACCAAGGCAGGGCTCAGCAAGTGAAGGAGTTAGGGAATGTCCGTGTTGTTGGGTGGAATACCCAGGTTTAGGGGGTGAAAGAGATCCTGATCCCTAGAGCCTTATCTCATATTTCCATTTTTAGAGGGGAAGGAGCCAGCTGTGACACCGGATGAGGACAGCAGCTTCTTCCTGGTGTTGAAAGTCTCTCTTCATTATTTGTTCCATTTGTGGCATCCCTACTCTAATGCATCACTTCCTAAAATCTTCGTGTGATGCTCTTAGTTCTTTCTTCCTGTGCCTCAGCTCCCAGAGTGATGCCCCTGAGAGGTGCCCTGTGACTGGCACTGCAGCAGAAGCAGCTTCTCACACACAGCCTCACCCCCGCACTCTGGACACTTTCTGTCCTGGATGTACCTTGCAGGTCAGGACCCAAGACCACAGCCCAGGGTCCCAGGCCTTCTGTAGCCACTGCACACACGAACCTCCTTCCATTTCACTATTCTGCAAGCCCACGTGGACTGAAGAGAGGGAAAAAGGAAAACAAGAAGCTTCTGACAGCAAATTTTTCCAAGCCTGAGGTCATCACTTAAGTGCAAATAGTCCCTCTTGTTTGCCTGGCCGCATCACATGCGAGTTGCTGCGATGCAGGAGAAGCTGGAGCATAGGAAGTTAAAAAACTAGTAATTATTTCTGGCTTGTTGAGACAAGGGAGAGGTCCCAGGAGTGCTTATGGCTTGGAAGGATGGGAGCTAACCCCTAAACCCAACTGGTGGGAAGCACTGTCCCATTACCGGTGGCCAAGGGAACTCAGTCAGGCTCCCACACTGGAAAACACTCTAGAGGAGAAGGAAACTTTCCAGTGCTGCCATGTGGGAAGAGTGTAATTTGGGGTCCAAATTTAGGATAGCTGGGAAGGCTTTGAGGACGGGTGCTGTGGAGCCAGGCAAAACACAGCCACCCCGGGGCAACCCGGCCTCTTTCATTTGTTTAGGAAACAACTACAAAGAGGATGCAGAAAGCACAGGAAGAATCTTCCTGAGTGAAAAGAGGGCAAATCTCTGCCAGTCCCTGAGCAAACCTCCAGCCATGGGGGACTCAGGAGGGCGCACTGTGCGGGGGGGAGCTGGCCTGTCCAGTGCCTGACTTGTTACATCTGCTGCTGAAGCCTCTGGTACTGAGCCTGTCAGAGGCAGTTCGACCTCCAGTCAGATCCAGTCGGGCAGCCCCTCTGACATTTTGTTTGGAAAATGAGAAATTTCTTTCGAGGTTGCAGAGTGCCAATTCCTTTGACAGCCAAAAGTGTTGCATTACCGTCTGAGTGCAGGCAGATGGTTTTGACAGTGACCTTGTCAGAGCATATTTCCTAAGTGGTATGAGACGGGCTCCGAAACTTAAGTGCCCCAGAGAAGGTGCTAAGCCAGGCTGATAAGATAAAGAGCACCAAGCTGGTGAGCTGGGAAGGCAGGATGGTGTCGTAGATAGACACCTGGCTAGGGAATCAGGATGTCTGACTTCTTCTCCTGCTGCCTTTTCAGCACAGCTGGTTTACCCTCTTTCTTACTTTGGTCACAAGATTGGCATTGCAGGGACATTGTCTCTGTGGCCCTCAGGAGGAGGCCCAGGACCTAATGCACTAATGCAGCTGTGACCGAGGTGCTGTTACTGTGCAAGTTAGCAAAGTGGAGTTAGCAGGTCCACGTGGCAGCTGTAGATGTTTTGAAGAACCCCACGGTTCCTTAGCAAGACTGTCTTCTCCTCAGTCCCAAGGCTCCTTCTGGCTCATTTGGAAGAGACCGTGTTGCTGACTTTGTTACTGAAGGGATCTGGATTAAAATAACCCAGCCACAGAGTGTGACTCTGCCCAACCTCAGTCCCTCTGACTGGAGGTGGAGGTGTTGGGGACAGTCCAGGGCCAGAGCCAGAATGTGGGTGTCCTGAATGGCCCCTTGGCCCGGCCTTCTCTCCATCACCTGTGGAGGAAGGAGGTTACTCTCTGTAGGCTCAGGGCCCGTTGATCCCCCAAGGCTCTGTAGGCTGAAGGGCTTTGGGAATACCCCCAGGACCCTGCAGCCGCTCTGTGTCAGGACCCTGTCCCTCCACCCTGTGCTGACTGCGGCTCAGCTGTACCAGGGTGCCGCCAGCTCTGCGGCTGGGTGTTTGACTTTGACTCCCTTTGCAGTAGGCCATTCCTCCTGTGTTTGCTTTTCCTTCCCAGAGGAGTTCCTCTCCAGCCTCGATCACTATGAAATTGCCTTCCCCATCCAAGTGGACCGAAACGGGGACTTCCTCACCTTTGACGTCAGAAGCCAGCTGAAGCAACGGCCTCGGCGCAGTCTGGGCTCCTTGCCCTACGAGCCATCTGAGCAGCAGGTTTTCTACAAAGTCTCTGCCCACCGAACCCAGTTCCTCCTCAACCTGACACTGCACTCCAACCTGCTGGCTGAGCACTTCACGGTCGAATACTGGAAGCAAGACGGCGTGGACTGGCAACATGATTTCCATGAAGACTGCCACTATGCCGGCCACTTGCAGGACCAGTACCTGAACTCAAAGGTCGCCATCAGCAACTGCAACGGACTGGTGAGTGTCTGTGGTTTGCCCAGCCAAGGGGCAATGCTGACAACCAGAGCTGCCCATAAAGCAGAGCTCCTTGCAGCCTCTTTGGTCTTTGCTGTAGAAGTGCAACCCGTTTTGGGTCCCAGCAGGTGGGTCTGTGGTAGTGGGAAAGGCTTGGGGTCGGTGTCAAGCTAGAATATTGTGTGCTGGCATCAAAAGTCAGCTGGGGTGAGAAGACCGCATTCCTTCACTACATCTGTAGGGGTTCCTGACCTGTGTTTTGCTTGTAGTCCAGTTTCTACCGAAGTCAGTGGGCATTTTTCCACTGATTTTAACTGGAATGGGATTTTCCAGGCTCTAGACCGTTATTCTGGCTCTTGCAGGACTCTCCCCTCAACTTCCAACAGCAAAATAAATGTTTCGCATGTGCTAGTGAGGAAGAAGTGCAGGAGAGCAGGAATTCCGCAGCACAACTGGGAATGTCAGAAGTGCATTTAAATCCTTACAATTGCAGATACATTCCTGTGGTTCCCGGTCACTTCTGTCCAGAGTTCAGGAGTAAAAATTGGGACTTCTGGGAGAAAAACTGGAATAATCAGTTTTTCACTATGAAGAAGAGAACATCAAGATGATGTTCCTCCAAACCAGCAAGGCTGCTGCAGAGAGGATGGGAATTGTTGATTTTGCATGTCCTGACAACTAAAACTGGACATCGTGGTCTTAGATATCAGCAAAAAAGCTTAATGACAGACATCAGTGGTAAGGATAGCTCAGCTCTGGGCTGGATTGCTTGGAGAGTGCGTGGCCCCTACGTTGTTGGAGATCTTTAAGAAGAGGCCAGGCAAATACCTCTGAAAAACACTCCAGGTATGATTCATTAGCTCTTCCAGCATTGGGAATAGACTAAGGGCTTCCATCCTTATTTTTTCTGTGTTTTTTTCTGATATTTCTGGCTCACAAAGCACATTTCATGACCTGCCAGATGGAGGGATGGAGCAAGCATAGCCCGTTAGCGAATCCCAAGGAGGACGGTTCCCTTGAGGGGTAACGTGTAGAAAAAGACTCTGTAGGCCAGATTCATATTTATGCTGCGGCCCCACCTCTTCGCAGCATTCTGGCAGGGTGGAAGAGCTTCCAAACGGGACTGAATTCACATCTGATTTATGGCTAAAGGCCACTCGCCAGAACGGTGCTGTGGGTGATTAACAGAGATGAGAATCTGACTCATTATATCATAGAGTCTAATGTTTCTATCTGACAGCCAAAAATCAGAGCTCCATAACCTCTCGGTTCCCTCGTTGGCCCTTTGTTTAGAGATGGGAATTCTGCTGAAGCCTGGGACAATTTACTGGTGTTCACGAAAGCACTGAAGGGTGAGCTGGGTGCTGCTGGCTCAGAAGGGGTCTGGCATTCGCCTGCCTGCCCACTTCAGAGGGCAATGAGTCCAGGACAAGCAATGGCCTCGCAGCGCTTGTCCAGGGATGGTTTAGTCCATGGGCTGTGTTTAGCTCTGGAGAGATACCAGGGGCTGTCTGGAGGAAACCGCAACCAGGTGGAGAGGGAGGGAGGGTCATCCAACAACCTCTCCTCTTCCCAAACTCTGTCCTTCTGCCTTCGAGACCTCCGGACATCAGCCAGGAGGGGAGAGGAGGTTTTCTGGGTTAGTGAGGACAACAAGGTCAGGAATTTGGACAAGAGGAATCTGGCAGTGTTTTAGCTGGCAGAGCTGGGGTTCTGCTTGCCTCCAGGGAGGACCTGTTGTAGAGCTCTGGTTGACAATAACAGCTGATACACTCTGGGGCTGTTCAGGTGGAGAAGAGAAGCCTGAGAGGGGAACTGAGCAATGTTTATAAATATCTAAAGAGTGGGTGTCCAGAGGATGGGGCCAGACTCTTCTCAGTGGTGCCCAGTGACAGAACAAGGGGCAATGGGCATAAACTGGAACCCAGGAAGTTCCATCTGAGCAGGAGGAGAAAGTTCTTTGCTGTGAGGGTACGGGAGCCTGGCCCAGGCTGCCCAGAGAGGCTGTGGAGTCTCCTTCTCTGGAGAGATTCCCAAGGCACCTGGACCCTGCGCTGCTGGGCCCCCTGCTCTGGGTGCCCGTGCTGGATGGAGCAGGGGGGTGGCACCAGATCATCTCCGGAGGGCCCTTCCAGCCCCCACCACGCTGGGATTCTGTGATACAATCCCATGAATTCTGCAGCAGCAAAGCAAAAGCTGTGAAACACAAAGTCCATATGGTTTCATAGGCAGGTACCACATCTCTTTGTTTTCTTTTGACTTGACATGGACCCCTAACCTTCATCTTAGCAAAGGTTGTTTGGAAGTTGAATCTCCAAAGCTGAAAAACTCTTGTAGTGTTTTACCCGAGCTGAAATTTCCTTAGGAAAGATAAAAAGCACGTGGGCTGTGCAGAGGTGGTTTGTTAGACAAGCTGACACAATGCTCGCTCTTACTTAGATTCACGTTGCGATGCGAGGCGAGGGCTGGCGATGCTGAATTTAGCTTCTATCGCCTGAGTTAAGCTGTAGGTTGTAAGAAGTGTGGGTGTTCTGGCAGTAGTTCAGTGTCTGCTCCAACTAGGAGAGAAAACACCATCGCTGTGGACAGCTGGTGGCTTGTAGTAGCTTCCCAGGTGCCGAGGGAAATACTGGTTTTGCAACAAAAATACTGAAATGCTTCACTCCCAGATGGAGCTTGATGGTAGAAGAGGCCTCTTGGTAACTGTTAGTAACCTCTTCTTGAATTATGCTTTGAATAATTTAGATGAGTTTTGCTTGCTTAAAAAGAAATAGCGAAATAGCAGCGTATCTCTGTTTGCAGAACTTAACTGAACCTTCTAAAGGTGGGTGTCTTCCCAGCACCGTGCTGGGCTGGCCAGCTGGCCATCCCACAGCAGCCCTGGGGTCATAGTACAGGTTGTTTCATGTTTACCTGAAGCTGAATATTGTTTTATTTCATAAGCTACACTGTTGTTTGATCAAGTTTTTCTTTGGGAGACTACCAGCAGTTAGAAAATAAACCACCTGCTTGGAGAATTGCTGTAGGCTTGGTGAGGGTGAAACGGGCAGGGTCTCTCCGAAATCATAGAATCACAGAATGGTTTGGGTTGGAAGGCACCTTAAAGCTCATCTATTTCCAACAGGGACACCTCCCACTAGACCAGGTTGCTCAAACCCCCCTCCAGCCTGGGCTTGAACACTTCCAGTGATGGATTTTACAGATTATTGTTACTACTCAACCTTTGTGGAGCGTAGATTAAAATAGTGATGTTCTGATGCTTTCCACTAACAGGGACAGTCTTTGGTCCCTTGCTGCCCCAGTGTCCCCATCCAAGGAAGGTCCCCAGGAGCTGTGCTCCAGTTCCATGGCAAGCTGCAGTGGTTGAGCATCATCCTGCTTGGGGTTCAAAGGGCTGGGAAAGTAATGGCACCGTTAATGTGGGGGCTGCCCATTCAACACTGACAGGTTAGCTCACTACCTGATAATTGTCTATATATACTTAAGTAACTAACTAGGAAAATATTTCAGGTCATCTTTCCATGATGTCACCATGATCTGCTGGGTTGGTGAAGCCGTGTGATTTTTGTTTTTCTAACTTGTCCAAGCACCTCTGCTGCACTGGCCTTGGTTAAATTTCTCAGTGCCTCCTTGCAGGGGAAATAAGATCTGTGTTTATCACCTAGTCAAATGCTTATCTCGTTACTCAAGCTACATGGCTGAGGTCAAAGATACCATCGCATTTTCAGCTGCACGGATGATTCAGTACCGGTGCCAGTTTTCCTAAAGTAAAAGCAAAGTTTGTTTTTTGTAAGGCAAAAAGGGAGAAGATAACAAACTTCAGGTTAATTAGATTATTTCAAGTTAACATTGGTGCGCTTGGTTAGAGCTGAAGGAGAGTCCAAGTTCATTTTGGTTCAGGGGTTAACTGAGATGGAAATCTCTCTTGTGTCCATCTCTGTGCTGTTTCCAGCCCGTTGTGTCTGTCTTTGGGGCCTTCCTTACTTTGTGGAAGACAGAACGGATGTTACAGAACCCAACTGGCTGCATCTCAAATGCTGTGTTCAGTTTCGGGTCCCTCACTCCCAGCAGGACACTGGGGGGCTGGAGCGTGGCCAGAGAAGGGCAACAGAGCTGGGGAAGGGGCTGGAGCACAAGGGGGGTGAGGAGCAGCTGA